>JAKUCM010003032.1:0-48349 GCA_023374145.1 Lepidium sativum
ATTTGTAATTATGTAAAATATCAAAAGTTGAAAACTGTTGCGTGTTTTTCTATAAAAAACGAAAGGTAATTAGAAGTAGTCATGATTAATTAGTTATTGTTTAGTCGACATAAATGGGAGAATGCGACTTTAGGATAAAACAAAATAGGAGAGGAAGTAGCTTTGTCGAAGCTGACGCAAACATTACACAGCCACATATATACATACGTCCATGTAATACTTTATTATCATTTAATTAAAATAAAATAGAGGGTTATGCGTGGCTAATGAATAATTCTAATATGTGTAAAACGTAGAATGTGACATGTGTAGTCCTGTCACATGTATATTTTTCTGATTTCCAAGAAAACTATAATCATGAAAAAACGAATGTGATGATCCATAAACTGTCGACTAAAGTGTAATTGATGTTAACGGAATTCAACTGTATTAGTCATCGTTAGGCGACTCCAGGTTACATATATAGATATATATATATATATATATATCGATTTTAATTGTTGGATTTACTATTTATCTCTTTTTAATAGTCTGCGCAGATTTCAACATGCTTTATTTATTATAAAATTACATAATGATTCGCATTGTTCAATATAAAGACTACTGTTTTTATTTTTGGTTTAAAGATAAAGATAAAGGTTATTCTTTTTAAACTACAACAATGATTTGCATATGAAAGGTTTTGTATTTACCCCTAAGACTTTCTTACGAAAGTGTGGGACATGAAACAGTGATCTATTTTATAAGTATATATGTATATATAAATGTAGCATACCTTCTTCTTTTTTATAGGAGATTTTACGAAAGTAAACATTTTACTTTTGAAAAACTTGAAAAAACATTTTTGATTAATATTTATAGATTTATACACTTTAGCATTTATAAAAATATGTAATTACTTTTTGTATTAAATACTAAGGATATAACCCAAGTAAATGTGAAAATATATTTTATATATTTTGTGAAAGAAAAATGGATTTCACATTATTTTAAGAAAAACAAAATATCTAAAGCTATATAATATATTACTCAAAAGTATGTTTCACATATTTTTTTAAACAAAGTGGTTTTGTCTTCTTCTTTTTGAAATTGGTTTTAACAAAGTGATTTTGTCACAACTAAATTTATTTTATATCTATTATATATATATATATAAAATTAAATTTATCCGTTGGGTTTTTTAACGACATTAAAATCACGCAAATCTAAAATTGATCCGACATAACTTTCTTGCAAATCTTTTGTGAGGTGTTGAAATTCTTAAACCAAAATTATATGTCTAATGATGGGACTATGCATAACTCCAAAAATGGAAAAGGAATCATTGACTCCTTTTCTAGAGATTTCGACCAAAATCGTCAAAAATGACTTTACAAAATTCTCAATTTTTATATCTGAACCCTTGACATTCTCCACTAATTTTGCTTTCTTCTAAATATCTAAGGATCAAGTAAGTCGGCAGGTTAATCAGGTTTTTATGTATTACTTTAACTGACGGTGACCATTTATGTCTCAAATTTGCTTAATTCATTTAACACTAAATTAGAAAACTGATTTAACGGTGACCATTTAACATCAGTTAGCATGCAATGTATTAAATGCATAGTAAAACCGTTCATCTATTATGTGGATTTGCCAAACCGTTTAGTAAGCATTTAATGTTGCATGTAAACAGTTCAACTACCAAGTGTTCGACAATCAATCATAACGATAATAATTAAACCACTATATCTGCAAACTATGATTCTAAATTATCATTGGGTGGTCTAATATTCATTATATCCATTTCAACCATATTAAGAGATATTTTTTCCCTAAAACATTTCTTTTTTTATCCTCCTAATCAAGCATCTAAAATTTTTATAACTTTTAATATATATCTTTTTATTATTAATATATATAACTCCTCAACAACAACAATAAAAAGATAAGTAGTTTCACACGACAATACGTCGGTATTAACTATAGTATTGCCCTGTCGCAAAAGAGATATTATTTGTGGAAACTTTCTTTGTGGATTTAATAAATAATAAAATAGAGAAACTTTTAATAGCCGGTTGCTATATCAAGGGTGCTTTTTTATTATAGATTTGGGTTAGTGCTACTTAATTTAGTAACGTTGTATTATTAAATGCAAAAAAGTGCTTCACAATTGTATATTACCATACTTTTTTATTACAAAGAAAAAAGACCACGAATTCTACAGTTCGTAGACGATCATATCTTACTCCCAACAGTTTTTGGAAAAAACGAAAAAATAAACATAATTAAATACTTGATCTATGGATGTCAAAATATTTTTTCTCTCAAAAAGTAAATAAATTTAATCTTAAAAAAAATAAATGTCAATACAAATAACTTTATTAAAGACATATCATATGCTCACTCATATTTTGGAAATTGTGTATCACCATTTCATTTGTCACACTATCAAATACCTGTTTTTCAATAAAACAAACTAAACAATCACTAAAA
This sequence comes from Lepidium sativum, assembly GCA_023374145.1. NCBI lineage: Eukaryota > Viridiplantae > Streptophyta > Magnoliopsida > Brassicales > Brassicaceae > Lepidium > Lepidium sativum. Next base: position 2,476 of record JAKUCM010003032.1, read on the forward strand.
AATGTATCACAAATACGATTACGCAAATAAGTCTTCACAATATTCATTGCAGAGAAGCATCTTTCTACGGTTGCTGTCGCAACTGGTAGAATTAGAACTAGCTTTAAAAGTCGATAAACCAAAGGATGAGATATATGCTTTTTTGTCTCCACCATAACACGAGCAAGATCACCAAGACTTTTGAGACTAGTAAATATTTTGTCTTGTTTCACATTATCAAGATAGATATCAAGATGTTGATCAAGAGATTTGCACTCTACATAACTAAAACCATCAGGATAAAACTGAGCTAATCTCATCAACTTTGACTTATCAAACTGCTGGAAAGAATTTGCCGGATTTAAGGCTGCCATACAAACAAGTAGTTCTGAATTTACTTCATTAAAACGATCATTAAACTCTTGAAGTTGCATATCTAAGACAATGTCTTTTTGAATTTGAGGAGATGTCATCTGATTATTTTTGGGAGCATTTTTCAACACGACCTTTCTTACATCCTCATTTTGACCAGCTGTATATCTGAGAAGCTCTAAGAAATTACCTTTATTTGTTGAATCATCTGACTCATCATGTCCACGGAAAGGTAATCCTTGATGTAACAAGTGTATGTAAACATCAACTGAAGCACTCAATCTGATTCGATACTCATTTTTCAAAGCATTAGTTTGCTTATGTAATGCATGTCTGATAGACTGACCTTGTCTCATCAAATTGTCACATTTATTCTTAGCATCATTGTGAAAACTAGTATGGTCCCCTACATGCTTAGTGAACCCATAGGTCATATTCCAACTAGAATGACCAACTGACACAAAAGCATCACTTCCACCTTGTTTTCCAGTTTGATCTCTAAACAGGTAACAACACAAGCAAAAAGCTTTATCTTTTTTCCACACTGTACTCTAACCAATCAGCATACTGATCAAACCACTGTGGATTAAAACGCCGTAACACACCTCCTATTGATGTTTGTTTGAAATTATGACCACGAGGTTGACAAGGTCCTCTCATCAAATATCTACGCCGCACCTCATCTCTTTGATCAGGATGATAACTTAGAATGCTTTTTCTCTTTACTGGATCTAATGGTAAATCATCCAAATCAATGTTGCTTGGGGGAGATTTTCTTTTCAAAAATCGTGCCATCTTATTCAATTACCTACACATAAAAAATTGCTAATAGATATGTATAACTTATAAGTTATAGCAATAACCGATCCTAAACAAAACAATAGTTTAAGACACATTGACATTTTAATTAATTAAATATGTTTCAATAGAATCATCAATTGTTTATATTTTTTAAAAATTTGTCTTCGTTCTTACGGCTATACACATGACTCCACTTTCACCTTATACTGAAAGTAACAATTATCATAACTCTTTTGTCTTCTTGCAACTCTGATTGAATCAATCATGGAATACTATCAATTGATTAAATCATCAATTAACAAATACAGAAAACGAGAAATAGTATTAAAATAAATTATACCTTTGTAATACTCTTTTTGTTTCTTTGAACTCTTCAATAATTGAATCAATTCTTAGCTTTGACAAAGTTGTGCAATTTAATAAAGTCAAGTTTAAGTTCTAATTTTGTTGATTGATCGCCAACAAAAATAGGAAAAAGAAGAAGTTCGACGACTAAGAAATTTTTTTATAACAATTGATCAATTAGGTTATATAAATCTATATGAACCTAATTTTTATTTTATATTGGGCTAAATAGTTTTATTAGATCAGAGTCAAATTTATATGATAGGGGTGTCAAAAAATATTTTAGAAAATGGTCAATAATTAAAAAGTTAATATATATAAATAATTTCTTACAAAATCATGGGTGTCACATGACACCCCTCTTTTTTTAATACCTCTGCCCCGGCTTGACACTTTATTAGTTAGTTATGCTACTTCTTGTTTTATTACCTATATCTACATGGCCACTTTATTTATTAGTTATGCTACTTGTTTTAGGTATAAATTTAGGTATTTAGATGTTCTTATTCAGCATATATAGACCCAAGATTCGCCATTATCAAGTCATTTTCCTAGTAGAGATTCTCCCTATGTATTGTGTATGTAGTCTTACTCGATTACAATTTTCTTTTGTGAAATTCGTCTACTAAAGTATTTATAAATTGCAAGTTACATATTAATTAAGAAATAATACATCAATTGATTAAACCTAATTGCGTATATATACATGCATCCGCGGGTCCAATTCATTTGGACGTTAGTGTATTCATACAATACGTGGTTCAAATCTAGATAAAAGTCGTGTTTTCTTCTCTTATTTTATTTTATCATTTTCATTTTATTCAATAAAACTGAATCGTTCCATATGTAGTAATATGACAAAACTGGTGGAACATTCTCGTATTACTTTGGAAGAAACAAACTAGATTTCTTTTGGCTACTCAAACAAACATTTATTTATATTGTGAAACGCATTAGATTCTTGAGTAGTAAATGCATGTCTGAATTAACTGATATACTATACATATATTTCCTTTATCCCAAAATATAAGATGTTAAGAGATTTTTGATCAATTTTATTAAATATTTTACATTTATATGCAAATTTTAATATATTTACACTTTTCATATAACTAAAATTCTGGAGTATTTTTGTAATTGGTTGATAACTAATAAATAAAAATATTAAATATTTTTTTGAAAATTAATAAATGTGTTTTTTAGATAAAAAAATCTTATATTTTGAGATATATAAAATAAATAAATAAAATTACAATGTACTAATTTTAAAACCAAACAAAATAAACTGATAACATATGAACTAGTGATAGTTTTTATAAGTCTTTTAGATACCAAGATCTGAACTTTTTTTATAATGTGAGATAGTATAATTAATATGCTACTAGATCAGAAATTAAAAAAACCAATAATAAAAAGACAAATATAAACATCTTACAACAGTTGTTGCCATCTAAAATTTTTACTAAAACAAATAAAAATATAATACACCCTAGATGATGGTATTTAAGGTTTTACACATAAACTAAAGATTATTTAAGTATTTACTTTTCTAACTAAAAATATTATTTTCCAATATATTCAATAATTATTCAACCAGTGAATATAAATGGTCAAAATAAATAAAAAACGACTACAAAATTCTTTTGTGAAACCATTTATATAAAAAAAAATTACGAAAACATTTTTTTCCGTTAGACATTTTTTACAAAATTTTCTAAAAAAATTATAAAACTTATAAGAAAAATTATAAAATTTTATAAATAATATATTTATAAATTACCTTATAAAGATTTATAGATAAAATTTTATATAATATTAATTTATCGGGTATAAATGTGTATAATTAAAAATTGTAAGAGTTTTATCATATTTTATAAACTAATTTTAAAATCAAAATTTTAAAATATTTTTAATTAAATTTTATAAGACAATTCATGAATTGAATTTTTATAATATTTTATAAAATAAGTTATAAATATATTATTTATAAAGTTTGATAAAAAGTTTTATAAAATTTTAAATATGTGAAAATTAAATTTTGAGATGAAAAATAAAATTTAGCGGAAAATTTGTTTTTAGAAAAAAAATAATTTGGTCAGTTTTAAAATAAAAAACATTTTCTGAAATTGTCTGAAAAATAATAGTAGGGTTGAAGATATACTCTTCTAAAGAGCATTTTTGTAACTGTTCTCTATATTAATTTCCCCACGTTTTTCTTACATAATGTAGTTTTCAAAGAAATTTGATATGCAAGTAGCGAAATACTGTACATAAATATCAAATGATTAAATATTTTCAACTAATTTATATGTTGGCTCGCTTTCTTATTCTTTTTCCCAAAACTTTTGTTTGTTGACTCACTTAATTGATTTCATAATTTTCCCCCGACACCATTCGCCAATTGGAGAATATAATTTGAGAAATACGTAACGAAGACTTGAGGAGTATATAAATCATCATGTTTTGCTTTCCTTAATTATAAAATACCAAAAAAAATCCAACCAACATTTTGTATACAATATAATAGAATATCTGTAAGTATTATAAAAGTGAGTTGGCAATAAAATGATAATATTGGCAATTAGTAATTGGAGACTTAAATATGAAAAGACATTGCAATGGTGGTTGGATGATTTTTCTTGTCCTTCACTGGTTGTTGGATGATGTGATACGACAGTGCCAATTTTTTTTAAACACATACTGTAAACTAATAGATTTCTTTTGGACTGATTCTAGATAAGGACCATATTTTTTATGAGGTTTCTCGTTAGAATACTGTAGGAGAGATGAGTAAACCTACAATGTTGATCAAGCATCGCATATTTTTGATGTTATATTACAAACAATCAAATAATTTGCTCTGCAAGAAAACAAAAGACATTACATACCTAAGCGACGTCTTAGTTAAGTTAGGTTTGGAAATCTACTGTGCACGTGTGACGTATACCAACTGGTCATAAATAGTATTGATTTATTATGTATACAGTGGTTATTTAGCGACGAACAAAACCTATAAAGAAAGAAAGTTCTCGCAACATCTCCATCGCCGATAGAAAATATTGGAAGATAATTTTTGCTTTATTGGTGTGTTATTTTAATGTCAAAATATCATTGCTTTCAGATTTGATAGTTAAGGTTCATTAAACATATTATATGATAAACAGGATTTTATGAAAATATGTTTTTAACTGTCATCTAAAAGATACAAATCAAACAATGAAAATAATGTACAATATAACAATATTTTGCAACTTTAACTTTTATTTTATTACATCCAAATTAAAGAATATTTTGTTTAATTAGTTGAAGTCGTTTTTACTCGGTTTAGTCGTCTCCCATATGCAAACAATTTTATTGTCTGGATAGATTTTTTGGCAGTTCTCATTTTATCAACATTAAACTCATGTGGGATCAAAGTTTAAGAAATCATACGAGTCTACATACTCAATTTAATTGTTAGATACGTCATTTGAAACATAACCCTTGGTACCATGCTTACAGGTTTTGTTTGTACTCTTTTATTGTATTTCTTTTATTGTAATTAATAAGTTTAATGTTAATGAATAAAGTTTTTTGAGGGGTAAAAACAATAAAAATAATGTAAAATATATATATATATATATGTATATATTCTGATAAATAATATGTAGAAGACCAAAATCTACAATGTAATATATGTGAGAAAGAATTGCTCAAATAGAGCAAAAATAAAGTGTAATTACTAGAATAGTTTTTGTACAAAAAAAAAGTGTCAAGGGTGTAATTACGGTTACACCCTTGAAACAAAAAACTGATGTCTTCTTCTATTTTCTTCTTCTTCTCAGGTTAGTTTCACACCCGAAAAAGAAAGAAACCTATAGTGTAAACCGTCGTCGTTAACTTCTCTTGATTTTGTTCCTTTCTCGTCTTACTCAACGTTTTCTTCGCTGTATTTCATACTCGTTGTCTTCTTCTTCATCTTGTTCTTCGTACTCGTCGTCTTCATTGTCGGTAAGTTTCTTCTTTTCTTTATCCTCTGCTCCTCTTCTGCTTCTTCTTCTTTTTCGTAAGGGCATTTGGGTTTAGGGTTGACGTAGACATTGGGTTTCTCGATTTTGCGAGATTTCGATTTTTCAATTTTGCGACATTTGGGTTTTGGTTCTTCACTAACTTATTCTGTGTCTAGTAGATTTCTTCCCCTAGTTTGAGCCAATGTGATATAGTTCGTAGTTAGTTGTGAGGGTAAGGGTGAAGAAGCGATATGATACGTGTAGTACAGTTAGTATGACCTTGGGTAGAGTTAGGTCGTAGGGGGTATAGTTGGATTATTGTGTGGTAGAGTTAACTTGTAGTGTAGTAGAGTTGGTCTGACGTGTGGTAGAGTTAGATTATAGTGTGGTAGAGTTGGTATGTAGTGTAATAGAGTTAGGTTGTAGTGTGCGGTATAGTTGGATTCCGTGTGGTAGAGTTAGGCTGTCGTATAGTAGAGTTAGGCTGTCGTATAGTAGAGTTAGGCTGTCGTATAGTAGAGTTAGATTATCGTGTGGTAGAGTTAACTTGTAGTGTAGTAGAGTTAGTCTGACGTGTGGTAGAGTTAGATTATAGTGTGGTGGAGTTGGTATGTAGTGTAATAGAGTTAGATTTTAGTGTGCGGTATAGTTGGATTCCATCTGGTAGAGTTGGTATGTAGTGTAATAGAGTTAGGTTGTAGTGTGGTAGAGTTAGATTATCGTGTGGTAGAGTTAACTTGTAGTGTGGTAGAGTTGGGTTGTTGTGTGGTAGAGTTAGGTTGTAAGAATGTAGAGTTGCCTTGTAGTGTGGTAGAGTTGGGTTTTATAATGCTTATCGTTTGTTTTCTTTCATCTTTAGATATGGCAGACAAGAAATAACCGAAGAAGTTTCTCACACACGGTGTACAGGTGATGAAGAATCGAAGCATCAACCATTTCTGCAATCTAAAAAACATCAGTAATATGATCAAGGGTATTGGTGAGGATGCATACGTAGACATAAAGGAGAACACTTGCGTAGACGTTTTTCTGAAGCTAGCAGATTCCGACTTCAACTTCAGATTAGGATGGATGACTCCACCACCATGCAGGATGTGGTGAGAGTCGTTAAAAAGAAAAAGCGGAAGGCAGAGGAGTCTACTGCGTTGCTTGACACTCTTAGAGGTCTGACCAGAGCCTTCGAAGGGATGAGACACGATCAGAGCGTCTTTGCTGAACGTATATATCGTCTTGAGGAGAGTAGACTCGATACCAGGGCAGAGACCACAATTCTTACTGAGCGCGTGAATAGGCTGGAGCGTAACACCTTAGACAATACAGCCATGATTGAGAGGATTCTTAGGCTAGAAGAGACTAGAGCGAAACCCCTAGTTTATAGCTTGGGAGATGAGGGTGGAGGTTAGACAAGTGCACGACATCGAACTCCTGAAGATGTTAATCGCGAAGGGAGCCTACATCCTGAAGATGTAGGTCGCGAAGATAACGTAGAAGGCGATACAACTCGTACTCCCGACTCCTCTAATAATAAGGAATTTAATTCGGTACGTAGGGCTCTATTTTGAATGAGACTTACTTTGATTGATTATGTACAAACAAACAACAAACATTACATACATCTTTGTACGAACATACACATAAAACGAACAGTTATATGGTTTGGTAGAGTTATGTTTAACTCTACAAAACAATTATTGTGTTCAAAACAGCTCTTCCAAACCAGTAAAACAAACTCTACCACTATTACCAACTCTACCATATGTAAATTTAACATATTAAGTTGCTCTTCGCATACACCTCCTTGGAAACAGCCTACCCTTGTGGACTCGGAGTCGGAGAAAACACCAAGTGCAGGTTCATGTTTTGTGCGTAATACAATTAAACCAACAAATATGGATGCTCACCTCGACGACACCCAAGTGTCCCCAGCCAGCACTAAACATACCATCTCACCGGACCAGGTAATCCTGTTAAAAATAAATCTTACTGGTAGAGTTGATAGTTCTCTTAAATAGAGTTGACATTTTCATATTTTTTGTAGAATAAATGGGTTATCCAGAGTCAAGAGACATCTGACCCTTTAAGCCCGTTATCAAGAGTTGTTAGGAATCCAGAAGAACCGTCAAAAGAAGAACTACCTTACAATGTGGAAAAAATTAAGCCAGGAATGTCACATGTTGGCGTCATAAACCTGATGGATACTCCTGAAAAGGGTAAACAAACACAGGAGGAGTTAATCTTTATGGAAGACGTGTTACCGAAAGAGACTCGGGCACGAGTCCTCGCTAAGAATCAAATACTTTTCATATTCAACTAGAGTAGAGTTTATTAACCGTTTTGTAGAGTTAAATTAGATTGGTAGAGTTAGTTCTCTGTTTGGTAGAGTTGGATCACTTGTATGGTAGAGTTAGTCCTCTGTTTGGTCGAGTTGGATCACTTGTATGGTAGAGTTAGTCTTCCGTTTGGTAGAGTTGGATCAATTGACATTCTCGGAGTGTCTATGATCAATTGACATTCTTGTATGTTATTCATTCTCGGAGTGTCTATGATCCTTTTGGTCCAATCTCAAAATTAAAAGTACTTCGGTTACGCGACTATATGAAGCATCAATTGTAAGTACCTACTTTAATGTGCTGTGTGTAACATATCAATTCATCGATTACGTACAATTGTGATAAATTGTGATAAATTCTGTAGAGAACTCACTAGCGACGGGAAACCCAATCCAAATGCGTATTTTTTCCTCCGCTTGATATGCCCAAAAGAGAAGTGGTATGTCCCTCGATATGACTGGCTTCACGATTGCGTAAGTTAAAGTGTATTATGACGTAATTTCTGTTAGTAGAGTTAGATTAGAGCACTAATACAGTAAAGTTTTTACAGCATATTGCCTGCGGGATGAATCTCCTTCGGCAAAGATCCTTGCAAACTCCAAGACCATACAGGAGTAATCGGCTAGCTTTCATGCAACCACTGTTTTGTGGTTTTTGGTGCTTCACGTTCAAAATGGATTACTTGGGAAAGGAGGATACTTTTGTGTGGCCTGGTGGGTTTAAAGATGTATTCGATGACACTGCACCCACATTCAGTGCAACTAGGAAGCAGTGGATGAGAGACATGGACACCATCTACATCCCTTATAATTTTCAAAACATCCACTGGGTGGCCCTTGAAGTTAATCTCAATGAAAGAAAGATTCACATTTTCGATGCCGACCCATCTTGCACTCCCCCTGGTGCAGTGGTAGAGTCATGCAAGTAAGTTACTCAAATGCAGTATAGTAGAGTTCATATGGTAGAGTTTGATTACTCAAACGACGTTTGGTAGAGTCAGATTGTAGAGTTGGACTGTACTGTGGTATAGTTGGATTGCATTTGGTAGAGTTGAATTGTAGTGTGGTAGAGTTGAATTGCAGTTTGGTAGAGTTGGATTGTAGTTTAGTAGAGTTGGTCTGAGGTTTCGTAGAGTTGGTCTGGGGTTTGGTAGAGTTACATTTACAATTTGGTAGAGTTACATTTACAGTTTGGTAGAGTTGAATTGTAGTGTGGTAGAGTTGAATTGCAGTTTGATATAGTTGGATTATAGTTTAGTAGAGTTGGTCTGGGGTTTGGAAGAGTTAGTCTGTGGTTTGGTAGAGTTATGTTGTAGTTTAGTAGAGTTGGTATGTGGTTTGGTAGAGTTGGTATGAGGTTTGGTAGTGTTACACTTACATTTGTAATAGAGTTCATTCTCATGGTTCTCATTATTTGTAGAGCATATGTCGTGATGATTCTGAAGATGATCAAGGAGTTTTCACCCAAGGAGATGCGACCACACATTAGCGCGGCGCAATATAAGATTGTGCGTGTGACTAAGGGCGTACCACGTAATAAACGCTCCGACGACTGTGGCGTGTTTGTTGCGAAGATGATCGAGTGTCTGGCCATCAGATGCAACTTTGAAGGTCTTTCTCACGAGTACGTCAACTTCTCTTGGCTGAAATACGCCATTGATTTCAAAGACGAACTTCCTATAGAATCGGAAATTTCTGCTAGTGATCCAGAATCTGCACTCGAGTGTGATAAGAACCTGCTCATCAGAGCCACCAAAGATCTCCAGCTGGATTGGTAGATTTGTTTAGTCTGTGTATAGTCCTACTCTAGTGTATATTGTATAGTCCTAGAGTAGTATATATTTGAATAGTTCTAACTCTATTAGTTAGTTAGTATTGACAAGTAAGTAACTACTATCCTATTCGAAACCATACGTGATCTAACTAAGAACTAACTCTACCCACATTATGTGCCACTAACAAACAGTGGATGACAGACGTGGACACGATCTACGTATTAACTACATTTAAACAGTTTACAACTTCTACTAGCCGTGGAAGTTAAGTTAATAAACTAATATTGGACACGATCTCCGAGATGTAATCATAATAATGATTAGACTCTAAAGTGAAGGGAAACTGAAGAGTCAAATCGTTATAAATAACCTTACAATCGTTAATAACTTCTTCTAAACTATCCATCTTCACCTTTACCAAAACGTTCCATCTTCACCTTTCAATCTTTCAAAAGCTTTCAAAAACATTTCAAGAACTCCAAACAAAGGTAATACTTTTGGATAGATGGATTCACAAAAAAAAAGCAACGTTGTTGGCAAGGCACATATCATGGACTTACCAAACAATGCTTTGACGAACATCATAGCTTGATGTGGAGCGGAAGGACTTGATGAGATTTACAGTATCAGGCTCGTGTCGAAGGAATTTAAAGAGCTTTGCGATGAGAATGAGGTTCTCAGAAATATTATATACGTTATGTTCCATTCTATTCCCCTCTGAGAAGTATGTCTCTTTTGAACAATTTCCTCACTAGATTATGCAATACCGGTAATGTGGAAGCTACATACCGATGTGGTATGACAAAGTTCTTTGTCAATGGGAATCGTCATGGTGGTTTGGAACTGTTGCAGAGAGCATATAATGGTGACTGTGAAGAAGCCACACTGCTTTACGGATTTGTGTTAGTCTGTTTAGGAAATGACAGAAGACAGGAGGGTTATGAAGTCCTAAGACGTCTACTGCAGGAAACAGTTGCTGAAACATTGGAATACATAGACCACCTCCAAAACAGAATCTTTCGTTACCCAGGATCGCTCAGTTGGCGAGGAGAGCAGCAATTGCTACTTCTCGAAAAAACATATGGTCGAGAAGGATGTTCTTGCAGAGGTGAATTCCTGGAGATTCTCCATTTCTTTGAAGGATTCGATGCCGAAGACATTGATCAACCAATGGTCGAAGCTTGTGAAGTATGCACTTGGTACTACAAATTCAGAATTATCTTTCCCAACCATTAGTTCTTGAACAGTTAATGTAATTTCCTTTTCGTTTTCGTACTCATTTTTGTCTTGAATAGTTAATGTAATTTCCCTTTCAACCATTAGCGTATTGTTAACTCTACCACATAACACGGTCTAACTCTACCAAGCGTAGTGTTACCTCTACCACATAACAAGGTCTAACTCTACCAAACGGAGTGTTAACTCTACCACATAACACGGTCTAACTCTACCAAGCGTAGTGCTAACACGGTCTAACTCTACCACATAACACGGTCTAACTCTACCAAGCGTATTGTTAACTCTACCACATAACAAGGTCTAACTAAACCAAGGAATAAATAAGTCTACCAAACGGAGTGTTAACTCTACCACATAACACGGTCTACCTCTACCAAGTGTATTGCTAACTCTACCACGGAATAAATAACTCTACCAAACGCAGTGTTAACTCTTCTATTCAAGAATGAATGCTTTGACTACATGTCCGGACATTGTGACCAAGTTTCTTACATTTAGAACAAGCTAAAACTTTTCTTGGACGTTTTTCGGGCTGAGAACACTCGAACCAGCTCTTTATCCATGATTTCTTCGGCCTCCCTGGTTGTTGACGCACGTGTGATGGATTATACAGCTTACGACTCACTTCCAACGGAACGACATCATCTCTTGGAAAGATACTACAAGAGTATGCGTTGTACAGGTAGGTCGTGTGATAGTATGGATGGGTAAGTTAGATCGTCGGCCTTCTGCAAGCCTCAGCAACGGCAATGACATGGACAAGGAATTTTTTCGACATCATACCTCTTGCAAGAACACGTCTTCTCAGTCAAGTTGACTAAATGAGAAGTTTCGGATCGCGTAACAACAGCCTGGTGTTCGTCTATGTCCTGCACGTTGTACTGTCTAGCTTCATCGACCCTTGTCTATCATTTATAACAATAATGTTAACTCTACTAAAGGGATTGTTAGCTCTACTATGAAGGGATTAACTATACTATGAGCAATGGTAACTCTACCTTTAGGAGCTTTTCAACAGATGTTTTTAGAACAGTTGACGTGAGAGTGGCCTTCGTCTTCCGCTTCATGAACCAACGTGTTAACATCGACCTTATTGCATCTATAAGTTGGACAATGGGAAAAGTTCTTGCCTCTGATAATGCATGGTTTATTGATTCTGCAATGTTCGACGTAGTGAAATTGTATCTGTTTCCGGGAAAGTACACTCGACTCCACAACCGCACGTCAGCTTTTATCAAGTAGGCATGAAGCTTTGGATTTAATGCATGAATTTGAGCAAGTATAGCGTTGAATTCATCGACCCTAAAAGCGGTGGCAGCTTTCTTGAACAACTTAAAGGGCTTGCAACCTCTAAATTTCGACAAAATGTTCTTACATAGTACGTAGGTGGTAGGTGCAAATACCCCGAGAAGAAAGTGGGTACACAATCTTTATGGCTTTAGCAATGGATTTGTGTCTATCTGATATGATGGCAAGTTCTCTGTCATCAGGGATCACACGGTTTAGCTAAATAAAAAACCATTCCCAAGATTCGTCATTCTCGGTATCAACCACACCAAAAGCCATAGGAAATATGTTGAAGTTACCATCTTGCATGGTAGTGGGTAGTAGAGTACCTTTATACTTCCCTAGCAAAAATGTACCATCGACAACAACAACCTTCCTCATGTAGGGAAAACCCCTAATACTTGCATCGAAGGCGATGAAAAGAAACTTAAACCTGTCTTGCCCGTCAACTTCGAGCTTTAATAGAGTTTCAGGATTCGCTCTTCTAATAGCAAACAAGTACGACGAAAGTTCTTCATAACTACTTTCCGAACTTCCTGTAACTAGGGCTCGTTCTTGGCTTAGAGTACGGTGTGCTTTCCAGTACTTTATCTGCATAAACGTCAGAATTAAATGTCACACTAACTCTACCATACGTCAGACTAACTCTACTACACTGCAATCTAACTCTACCACACACTACAACCTAATTCTACTACACATAATCCAACTCTACCGCACTGTTATCTGACTCTACCACACTGTCAGACCAACTCTACTAAAACGTCAGCACTGCAATCTAACTCTACTACACTGCAAGCCAACTCTACCAAACGCCAAAACTGCAATCTAACTCTAGCACACTTTACAACCTAACTATACCAAATGATAGACTAACTCTACTACACGTAATCCACCTCTACCACACTGTTATCTAACTCTACCACACTCTCAAACCAAATCTACTTAAACATCGGCACTGCAATCTAACTCTACTACGAAGATTAACTCTACCATGGCGTAAAATTACGTTTGTACCTTTAGACCGAATTGCTTGCTCATTGAATCAACAACGAATCAGCAACAAGAACAGATGGCCCAATTCCACCTACGAATTCCAAGTATAACCTTCCTAAGACTTCCGTTGATGCTTGTCGTGTACGACCTGATCTCTCCGTAACATAACAACTATGTTCTCCCATATACTTTCGGACAAAGAAACATCCACCATCATCGACAGGTGAAGCTCGCACTCTCCACTAACAGTTTGGTACCCAACATTTCACATCCAACACTGTCTTCGATGAAGCAACAACATCTTAGTCAAACCTCTGTAAGACAGAAAGTATTTTTAGCCTGGTCATGAGTTCTTTTTGTGATGAGTATCGTTGCCCAACAACCAATGCGAGTGCTGACATCTCTATGTCCAAATACTCAGCATTCAAATCCAACCTCGTTGCTTTCTCCGACAGGTTTTTCTTCTTTTCTTCCTTCGATTTTCTACGAACACTGATATAATCTTCATCATCCGAGCTTGCGTCATCCATATCATCGCAACAGTCGAATATGAATTCCACATCCTCATCCTCAGCATGTTCACTTTCATGTTTCACGTTTTCTGGTATACGCTCATTGTTTGGTCCACCTCTACTAAACACTGGATCAACTCTACTACAACGAACATACGAGGCATCATTCTCCGACATACATTGGAATTTCTCGTCAACGTTTCTCCAACTAGACTGACCTTTTTCAGGATAACTCAATGAAACATGAGATCTAGTGGTAATTTCGACACATAGACGCATTGCTTCTTTACGAAATTGTGAAACAAACACTTGCAATTGTCTATCGTTACTTACAATTACAGGGGGAGTATCTTCTGGTAGTGACTGAATGATAACATTTGGCATGTAGTTTAGTTTTAGCTCATGACAATGTGCATTCAAACCAAAATCGGCAGAAACCATCTCCAGAAATTCATCGAGCCTTAAATCTTCGACAATGCCTATGATCCGACACCCGTACGACTGGTCCATCGAAAATATCCATCGATTTTCATTAAAAATCCATATCCCACAAACCAAAATGATTTGATCCATAGATCCAAACATAAACAGAAAAAGCAAAGGAGCAGCGAAGAAGTAAAGGAGCTTCAAGAAAGCTACAATGGCGTCACTTATGGAGGAATCAGTTGGATGCGCGGCAGATGAGGTAATAACTGAGGGGTGAATACGTAATTTAAGCTCTACTAAGAAAGTAGGCTAGGTTTCCAAAACTAACTCTACCATATTGCACCCAGTGTCTATAATAACTTCTAAAACATGATTATCCAATCGTGTTATCTACAGTCTTGTTCCATTACATAACCCTCCTTTTGGGTTAATGTTTCTAATCAGCATAACAGGTGCTCAAACTTTCAAAGTTATACTGTGATTATGCATTCTAGCAACTTTAATCGTATTAAGAACGTCTCGTGAATATACCTCAACATTAGTTTTATCTGAATCAGCTAGATCAATAGTGTCAAAACTGAGATACACTTTTCCATCACCTAATTTATATGTATAGAAAATATATATGTTAGCAAGTAGAAAAACTAAATAATATTATGATAAAAGTCAATAGTTTAGTAAATGTACCTCGTAGTAATGATAGAATATATTCATTCACCATGTCAACATCATCATTTGTAGGACAAAGTATTGCTCTTTCTTCGTAAAATTTACGATCTGCTGATTGAATCAAATCATGTCTGTAAACTGCCTCTACTATAGATTGAATTGGATTGACACAATCAGTAATTAGTATCTCTTCTAGTATGTCTATCATAATCGTATAAATCATATTTTGTAATAAAATGTCTGCAATTTATCAATTACGTACCATACATATATCTTTGAATTAGATTCGCCAATTAATACGGTAATCACATGAATTTATTTCAGTATGTAAGCAAAAATCTAGGTGATATAGAAGATGAGTAATAAACTAAATTGTTTAAATATTAGAACTTACTTATTTCCTAAGCTACTAATCACGTGAAATATTTTATTATATTTATGAATATAGAATATATCCATAAAAGATTTTGATTTTCTGTATTTATTATTATTGATTTATTTTTGTAATTAATAAATATTTATGTTATTAAATTGAACTTCCTTATGAGTTTGTGAGATTTCGTAATTAATTCCTATTTCCGATTTTGTTTTTTCAATTTATGGATATATTCTATTTCTGTTTTTTAATTATATATGTATTTATTATATATGATTGTGTTCAAATTTTTTTGTGGCTAAATTCTATTTCTAATTTTTTCTGTATTATATAATTATAATATATAATTTGTTCTTATTAATTACGAAAATAAATTGAAATAAGGAATGAAGGTCAAAATTCTTTTTATGGATATATTCTATTTTCGGAATAATGGTTCTCTTGAATAAATAAGACGTAAGAAAAATAATCAATTACAAAAATGAATAAAAATAAGAAATAAAGAAGTTTAAAATGTATATAACTGGATTTTCGGAATATAGTGTATGGTAGTAGAATATAGTGGCATGTATTGAATCAATTGAATTAATAAATAAAAAATCGACCAAAAAATTGTAGGAATGACATGTGTCCAAAAAAGAGTTTCTTTTAATATATAAGGGATAAGAAAAATTCTAATGAATTATTGAATTAATTTAATAAATATGTTAATTATATTTTTAATTCGAAAAAGTAAAATTACAAATCTAATATTTCAAAATAATTAATTTTTAAAAAAAAATATTACAAAATTGTCAATAATAAATAGTTCTATGTCAGCTACGCGTAAAACCACAAACAATTGTTGTAGATGTAGGTCAACTAGAGTAGTTATGCAAATTTGTTATATAATGTCATGTAGGTTTGCTATATACTATTATGTATGTTTTTACGTACTGTTATGTAGGTTTGTTATGTACTATTATATAAGTTTCTTACGTATTGTTATGTACCGTTATGTAGGTTTGTTACGTATTGTTATGTAGTTTTGTTATGTATTGTTATGTAGGTTTAACAACTAGTAATGTAGGTTTCTGGAGTAACTTTTGTAGGTACAAAGATTGGATGATTTATAGGTTTACGAAAAGAGTTTACTAACTAGTTATGTAGGTTTTTACCTACTGTTATGTAGGTTTGTTATGTACTATTATGTAGGTTTTTTACATACTGTTATGTTGGTTTGTTATATACGGTTATGTAGGTTTTTTATGTATTGTTATGTAGGTTTGTTATGTACTATTATGTAGATTTTTACATACTGTTATGTAGGTTTTTGGGTCCTATGTTGTAGGTTTTCCTTAGATATCTAGGTATCATGTAATGACCATTTTACCCTGTTTTTAAACTTTCATCAAACAGCTGCGTTTAATGGTATCGCAGTCAACAACCTTTACCTCATATCTTTCATTATCTTTCATCGTCAGTTGTTACAATTTTTAGATGGATCAAGTGGAAATAATTTGTGGAAGATGGAGTCATGAAGAAGATTCGTGGTTCTTTTATGTTGATAAATCGTTTGGGAGAAAATTCATACGAATTTAGGCAGGAAAAGATTTGGGGGAGTTAATTTCTGAGGTACACAAGCAATTTCAGATGATTAAACGGTTATATGATGTCGCTCTAAGTTATAGGAGGTCGACTGAGTAAATGAGACTGCTTCCTCAAGATACTCCACCTATTTACTTATTTGATATTAAATTAATTCAAATCTTTGTGGAGAAGTCAAGGAGGTATATAATGTGTCTTTGTGTTGAATTTTATGTAAGATTGGATGTAGAATGAGAAGAAAAGGTAGTTTGTGAGAAAGTCTTCATGAGTTTGTAGCTAAGCAGTGTAGTAGATTTCCAGATCAGTCTTGTAGGTAAAAACTACAATCGGTTGAAGATGATGAATACGTAATAAGCAGGTTTGACTACTGTGATGCTCATGATGGTTCTAACTCTGGAGATGAAAAGTACACTCGTAGTCGAGAGAATCTTAGCAATTCCTCTATGCAAAGGGAGTTCTTATCTAGTGATGAGTTTGTGGGTTTGGAATTGAGTGTTGTAGACTAAGCTATTAGGCAATGTTATCCAACTAAGAAGAAATTGAAGACAAGGTTGAAGAACTCATCGTTTTGATTTTGACGTTATAGCATGAACGCTACTCTTCTTGCAGGGTGAAGTTTTTGGTGCCTGGATGCCAATGGTTACTTAGAGGAGCATCAATTGACATTAGCTCATGCCTCTACATGAAAAATTACGTGGGAGCGATCATGTCGTGCAAGACAAGCTAGTCCATATATTCTAGCTCGCCGTTATGTTGATTTCGTTGGTGGTGTAGGTCTGTTTGTTCTGCTTATTCATGTCTCTAAGTGTCTAACTAAATGCTATGGAGTTAAGGTCAGTGGTCAAATGTTATTTGTTGAAGTTATATAGGTTTGTTGTCTATACTGTAGGTTTGTTGTAGGTTTGTTGCATTTCATGTAGGTTTGTTTTATATGTTGTAGGTTTGTTGTCTTTGATGTAGGTTTATTTTTTGTGATGTAGGTTTATTTTTTATGATGTAGGTTTATTTTTTATGATGTAAGTTTATTGTACTTAATGTAGATTTGTTGTCTTTGTTGTAGGTTTAATGCGTTATTCATGGTGTTGATTAAATATTGGAAGGCACACTGTGTCCTAAAGGAAGCACGACTACTGGTTAGAGGGTCCTCGGAGAGCAGTTATGAACAACTTCCCTCTTATTTATTCATGATATGAAGAGCGAATCCCGACACACTTATAAAGCTTAACATGGATAAAGACAACAAATTAAAATTTCTCTTCATTGCGTTTGATGCGAGAATCCAAGGGTTTCTATTTATGCAGAAGGTTATGGTCGTTGATGGTACAGTTTTGCAAGGTAAATATAAAGGTACTCTATTTACCGCCATAATACAAGATGGAAGTTTCAACATATTTCCGATTGTGTTCGGTGTAGTTGACACCAAGAATGATGAATCTTGGGAATAGTTTTTTAGAAAACTTAACCGTGTTATCCCGAATGATGAAAGACTAGGAATATTTTCAGATAGGCATATGTCAATAGGCAATGCGATAAAGAAAGTATACCCACTTGCTGGTAGGGATATATGCACATACCATTTGCGCAATAATATCTTGTTGAAGTTCAGGGGTGAGTATTCCAAGTTATTTAAAAGAGCAGCAACTGCGTATAGATTGCAAGATTTTAATGACCTATATGCGGAGATTCAAGAACTCAATCCTCCCCTGTATGCTTATTTACTTAGGGATGATGTTTGGTTGTGGAGTCTTGTACATTTCCACGGTAATAGGTACAACATCACCACAACGAACATAGTTGAATCAATCAATCATGCCTTGAGTGGAGCTAGGAATTTTTCAATTATGCAACTAATTGATGCAATAAGGTCTCTGTTAACACGTTGGGTCGCTAATAGGAGGAAAAAAACAAGTTTAATGACAACAACTCTCACTTCTGGCGTTAAGAAAGTGTTAAAGGTATATTACCTATGTATGCTTGTGTATTATTTATATATGTTTAAGTATTGACGTTGTAGGTTTATGTACTACCTACGTAAGTTTATATATTATCGATGTATATTTAAGTATTAACATTGTAGGTTTATGTATTATCTATGTAGGTTTGACATTGTAGGTTTATGTCATTTATTTTCCCTCTTTTGTAGGCTAGAGTTGAGGAAGCCAAACTGTACGCCGAACAACAAATAGATGAACATCAGGCACATGTGACAAACCACACCTTATCTAATATGGTCAATTTGACGGAGAGAAAATGTTCACGCAAGAGATATGACGTAGACAAAATTCCTTGTGTATATGCTCTAGCTCCGCCGAACGTGCTAGTCTTCAAATTGTCTATCTCAGTTAATGATACTACCACATAACAAATTTGTACGATGACTACACAAAGTGTATTAAGCCTCGAGATGCTGCTAATCATGTTCCTGAGGAGGTGACTAACAAGATTTGCAAGCCTTCATTCATTAGAAAACAAGCAGACATACCAAAAAACTCAAGAATAAATGGTGTCTTAGAAGTTGTAGCTGAGTTTAAACGACCAAGGAAGACGACACTTGTACACAGTGTTCTCAAGTCAGCCATAATACGCGTACTTGCCCATCTGAGAAACCTATTGATTATATTGTGTGCCTTAAAACTTACATTATGTGTTGTTAAACCTACGGTGTCTGTTATGTCTACATTGTATATTTGTAAACCTACATTGTGTATTGTCAAACCTACATTGTATGTTGTTATGTCTACATACAAGTTTGAATAAGTTACAAAAGGAATGTTGTTAAACCCACGAAGGTAAGATTAAAGTTTACAAAATAATACATTAAACCTTCATTACAAATAAAATTTAAACCTACAAAGACGTTTAGAATGTAACATACATAGCAACCCATTGTAGGATTATAGGATTAATATAAACTTACATAACGGTATAAAACCTACATCAATTTAATAAAAACCTACAGACCGGTTTAATCAAAAAATTTCAACCTATCTTATGAAAACCTATATGTGTACAGACCTCGACATATTAGAAACCTACTTAACTCAAAGTTGATTGTCGAAGATCCTTGTAGCCTTATCGTCCATCTCTCATCAGGGATTGGGATTAGTCATGATAACATCATAGTACTTCAAAAGCTTATCTAAGATCTCAGCTGTGTACTTCATCTAAAGGAATGTAATGATGTTCTCGCTCAAACCCTCGAAAGTCATACCTAGGGCCAAGCATTCAACTAACTTGAGATCACAAATCCCACAATCCCCACTGCAACTATGTTGCAGAGCTCATTTCATCCTTGTCATCTTGTACGTTGTAGCGGTAAGCCTCTCTTTTTGTTTCGCCATTGCGATTTGTTTCACCAAGAATGAGATTATCTTTGCAAAGGCTTTGCAGCCCCTTAAAATAAACAGTCTGGCATTACAGACATGTAAGAATCAAAGATTCTGAGCTTACACTTTACTAAGTCCACTTTGAACGCCACCCAATGAGATCCCCCAACATTGTGCACAATGTACACCAAATCCACCTCTGAAACCCATTTCATTCCACTAACATACATATCATCATTCCCTTGATAAAAGTCTACATACTTTGCTTCAAACCTATAATTCTTACCCTTGTTGAAGGAAGTCATTTTTGTATTCGGAAGCCTACATTATTGAAAACTCCGGATCAACAAAGGTGATCCGATGACTTTTGAAATGGCATAACTGCCTGATAATATATTCTGTGAAACATCAACATAATAGCGAACATATGCTGAAAATAGGGAAAAAAACTTTTATGTTGACAAAAGTTTTATAACATAACACAAACCTACATTACTTATTTAGAAACCTACATAACTGAATGTAAAACCTACGGAATATATAACGTAGACGACAAACATACATAACTGAATATGAAACCTACATAATCTAAAACGGTCACGACAAACCTACAGAAGAGACTCTCATCCTCCTTTGAAACCTACACAACCATTGCAACTAAGCACTAATTAACCAAACCCATTGCCTTTTAAACCTACACAACACAAACAAACTATCTACAAACCTTCAAACAATTCAATTTCAGTGCAGTTACTGTAGCCGTGAACCCAAAATTCATATTCGCTAACCCAAAATCTCGCAATAATCCAAACTTCCTTCGAAAATCCAAACCCAGACTCTTGCAAACCCCACATCAAAGAAAAAATATTTCTAATTTCAAACCTTTATCTTCAAATGTTAACGACCTCGCCATTTCACATAAAACCAGATATTTCGTCCTTATTTTTTAGATGAGGATATGCAGGTCGTTGTCACAGGCAAAGAACAAACTCAAAGATGAAGAAGAAACAACAAACAAAATGGTGGAGAAGAAGATGAAGAGAATGACGAAAAAGATGAAGGAGAAGAGAAGTTAGGATTTGTGAGAGAAGAATTTTGATTTTTGTGAGAAAAGAAGTTTTTCAATTTCCTTTTGTTTTCTTGTTTTCAATTTCTTCTGCGAAACCATTTTTCAATTTTGTTTTTTTATTGTAAACACACAAAAATGAAAATAAATTTAAATCTAAATAGTATTTCATCTTTGTTTTTACTATTCATAATTGTCAAGTGATTATTCTAGTAATTAACCAATCTTATTGGACTATTCTACTCATTGTTTCTAAAATATTAAGATTAGTATAATAAAATTTGATTATATGGGTAAGATTCTCAGAATTTTAGAGAGATACTTTTAAAGAGATTTCAAATTCATTTTTCTTATTTGAAGTATGAGTTATAACTATTACATAATGTTCCTATATATCTTACTAAAGTGGAGTCCACACATCTAATACTGCTTCAACACATATCACTTGATTCATCAAAATATTTTATGATGAGTTGATAGACGTCAAATTTATATAATGACTATTGTTTTTGTGTGTGAATCATCACACATACGTGTTAGCTTATAACACTCCCCTTGGATACCATTTTCACTATTTGCTTTTTTGCCTTACATCTTTATCGTCTTTTATTTCTTTATTAAAAATCTATGTTGGAAATTTCAATGGAAAAAAACCATCACAAGAGAAAAAGAGTATAACACCACAACCTCTTCTCTGAATAATGGAGATCACTCTTTTCACATTTTGTTGATGGTGCAATCCAACGTGATGAATATATTTTCTTCAACATTATTTGTTGATTAGATATATCATAGTTCAATATATTTATCGTCCTTTGTTATCTCGTCAAAAAATTTTCTTGGAAACCCTAGTGGGAAAAACCAAAAGAAGGGGAAAAGAGTACAATGAGGTAGAATTCCCTTGGAATGGCGAGAATTAAATTATACAAATCTTGAGGGCATGTTTCAATAGACATAATATTTTATGTCTTTTGTTATCTTGTGTTTCCTCGTTAAAAACCATTCTTTGGAAAACCCGGTAGAAAAAACTATAGGAAGGAGAAGAGTATAACAATGAAAACTCCCTCATGGAATGATGTTGATTTCACTGTACACATCATGAGAGCATGTTTTAATCTTGGTAACATAATATTCAATGTCCTTTCACTATTGTGCGTTGCCTCGTTAAAAACTTTCTTGGAAAAACCCTATGGGGAAAAACCAAAGGAGATGAAAAAGAGTACAACAACATAGACTCCCTCTTGAATGCTGAAAAATTAAACATCTTGTCTTCTTTCAAAATGCATTTTTCTATTTTTGGTGTATTATGCCTTTTGAACAAAACCATTTTGTGAGCTACATAATGCTCAATGTTAATTCCTATTACTATTCAATCATCATTGAGTGTTTGGGATATGAATTCACCAATGTCGTTTCATCTAACTCTCTTGTAGTGCCTGAGTGTCTAAGATAATCATGTTACAAATGAAATCTTCGAGAATTCATTTGATTACAAATTGTGATTTAATTGCATTTATATAAGTATGATGCGTACTTAATCAAATTTTATGATATTTTCAAATATCAATATTTTCAGAATAATTCATTCCCTTTGAAATTTACGTTCTCAGTTGATCAAAGTACAATATACTTGAGAGTATATGTTTTGGAGTGTCCATAATTTTTTTTACTCAATAAATATTTTCTTAAGCGATTATACCACATGTGTTCAGATTATTTTAATCCGGAAAGTGATTACTATAATTTAATCACACATATTTTTTAAGATTTTGAACTCAATGCTTCATGCATTTTCAATCATTCGAAGATTTTCATGTATATATCATTATCAAGTGATCCATATAGATATTTTGTCACAACATTCATTAGATGCATTTATGGATTTTTCGATGCCGCAAAGCTCATAAAAAATCTGAAGGTAATTGTATCCATTACCGAGAAATAATTTTTTTTATATTTAGCTCCCAGTGTTTGAGAAAATTCTTGGGCAACAAGTTGGAATTTATATCTTGTTGTCTCATTTTTCTCATTTCTTTTCCGAACCAAAACCCATTTTTACCGAACGGGATTTACATGTTATAGTGTTGTGACAATAGGTTTGAAAACTTTTATTTCATTGAAGGAGATTATTTATGTTTCCATTGCCATTTTTCATTTCTCCCAGTCAGATTTAGCCTCGCATTCTTATATGGACCTTTGATTTGTATCATCACTTGCATGATCAATTTCTTTAGATACAGAGAATGAGAAAATCCCATCATTATCTTCTATCTCATATTTTTCTGTATCATTTTTCTCCTCAGGAATTTTATCTAAATGTGGTTCTTTTAGACCTTTCTCATTCAGTCCTTCTCCCAATTTCTTTTTCTTTTGGGGATTTTTATCTTTCAGTCCCATTGATTCCCCTCTTTTCAGTTGAACTCTAGGTTCATTTGCTACTTTTCTATAATTTTGTTCTTCCAGAACATTAGCTCTTGATGAAACACAGGTATATACGATTTTATCACCCTTTTTGTATCAATGAACACATCTGGTAATTCATTTTCCATACATGTACAACGTTATGGGTTTCTAGTTCACGTTATTTCATAGGGGGATCTAGGTGTAATAACGACAATACACCATGTAATATATTTTGGAACTTTTTTAATTCCCCCCGCACACCCTAACTCTCGAATTTCAGCATCACAACTTCATTAAAGTGGCAAACGGCAAAAATGTTGTAAATATATTACCAATTTTTGGTTGAATATACTGAATTATACTTGGTGATATATACCCAATATATATTCTCAATTTCCATTGTGGTCCCTTTTTGAGGTGGGGATATAGGGACATAAACCGCACACCCAAAAATATGGAGATGAGATAAGTTTAGCTCCATGCTAGATGCTAATTACAATGGGAAGCTTTAATGATATGCACTTGTTATATTTGAATTAGTGTTGTTGCATGTAAAATTTCATGACCCTATATTGAAATTGGGAGTCTTGTTCTTATTATTATTGACAGTCTAACAATAATTTTCAACCGGTTAATTAAAGACTCAGCCATGCCATTTCGTATGTGAACATGGGGGAGTAGATGTTCAACATCAATCCTTAATAACATACAATAGTCATAGAAGACTTGTAAAGGGAATTCACCAGCGTTATCAAGTCTTACTTTCTTTATTGTATAATAACAAAATTGTGCTCTCAACCTGATTACTTGGGGAATGAATTTTGCGAGTCATATTTTGTGTGCTCAATAAACACACATGCGATCATCTATCAGATGCATCAATTAATGCCATAAAAATATCTAAATTGAATGCATTATGGGTGAATAGGCCCACATATATCACCATGTATTATCTCTATAAATATTGGGGATTCATTACCAACTTTTGGTTGTGATGATCGAGTTATTAGTTTTCCAAGAGAACAATCATTACATGAAAATTCTCTTGTTTGAAAAATCTTTTGGTTTTTCAGTGGATGGCCATTTGAGGAGGCAGAGCCTATCATAACGATCATTTCAAAAAAAAGACAACATTTACTATCCTAAACATGTATGGGGAGCAAATCAACCTTATTGAGGTGGAAATCTGCCCATCATAATAATTTATAAATTTTAATTTCAAACAGGCATTACAACGTCATATAATTAATAAAGCTACATTCATGAGTGAGTTTTCTATATATTTACTTCAGTTAGTTAATGAGTCAAATAAAATCTGAATTGTAATGAGATAATGGTAACGTAGTAGAGTACGCATCAATTTTTTAAGAGTAAACTCAAGTGTCATAAGTTTTATGTAATGTTATATATACCATGCATCCTGCAACCCTTATTTTAATATTATGGTATCAGAGCCCTTTCAAGAGGGATCTGACAAAGTGAAAAATGAGTGCATTTGTTGATTGAACGAGAAGAAAGCAGAGTGAGAAATGGCAGCTGAATCAAGTAACTTCAGTGTCCCATGTGTGCCAAAGTTTGATGGTGATTACGATCAATGAATTTTACTAATAGAGAATGTTGCATTCAAAGGAGTATTGGAGTGTAATTCATACATGTCTTAAACATGGATAAGGAGAAGTGTTTTCTACATGACAACAAAAATTGTTAGATCAAGCAAAGTTAAGAGACTTATAGGCAAAAATGATATTTTCCAGTCCATCAATAAGTCGATCTTGAAGACCATCACTCAAAAGGAGAAAGCTAAAAAGTTGTGGGATTCCATGAGAGTGAAATATCAAGATAATGAAAGGGTGAAGTTTGCACAGTTACAAAGACTCAAACGTGTCTTTGAAACCATAAAAATGAAGGTGGGAGAAATTGAGACATATTAATTTATAAGAGTCATGATGTCAGCAAATGATATGTGAAGCTATGGAGAAAATATGGGGGATGTGAAGATTGTAGAAAACATTCTTCGGACTCTAACAGAGAATTTTAATTATATTGTGTGGTCAACTGAAGAGTCAAAAGACATTGACAATATGACTATTGATGGGTTACACAACTCATTTCTTGTTCATGAGCAAAACATACGGTGTAGAGACATTGAAGAGCAAGTACTGATAGATTCCAACCGGTTCAAACCAAAGCTTATGTGTCTAAGCAACAATACCATCAGAGTTTCCAGCCAGCTTCAACAATGCCACCAGGTTATGAAGCACAAGCTCTACCGCCTGCTAAGCAGCCTCCATAGGTAATGGATTTCCTACAACATATTCTCAAGGGTCAGAAGTCTATAACTACTGAGTTGACACAAAAGTTTGCAGAGATGCACACAAAGATTGATGATTCTCATAATGATCTCAACTGCAAATTTGAGACATTGAATACAATTCTTAAATATGTTGAGAGTTAGCAAGCCTCTTATTCTACTATGAAGACAATTGGGAAACTCCATGGAAAGCAGTTCAAAACCCAAAGAAATATTATGCTGATGTTATTACTCTACTGAGTGGACGTGAGTTATTAATTCATGCAGAGAGTGAAAAGGATATTGAGGACAATAACACTCAGGAAGGAGAGGATAACCTAATCAAGGATAAGGCTAAAAAGCAACTATAGAGGTTCAACTCGACCAACTTGCTCGAACTAAAGATAGTCGAGTGCAACCTTCTCTAAAGAAAGTTTCGTCTGCTTTGCAACTCGACCAACCAACTCGACCTAAAAGTTGGTCGAGTGCAGCCATTTGATGCTAAAAAAATTCAGCTACTCAAGAGAAGAAGAAGCCTTTTGTTCCCCCGCCCTACAAACCCCAATTGCATGTTCCTCAAAGGGTTAAAAAGAATCTGACTGAGAAGTATAAAGCTCTTTTTATAAGAAAATGAAGGGTATACATGTGAAGATTCATATCCTAGATGCCTCCTTACCATAAGTTCTTGAAAGATGCCGTTAAAGAGAGAACTCAAGAAGTTGAGGGTATGGTAATGTTTACTCATGAGGTTAGTGCAATTATCTAGAAGAAAATGATGCCACAAAAGCTTAATGATCCATGCACTTTCACAATCCCGTGCTCTCTAGGTCCCCTAGCCTTCAACAATTGTTTATGTGATTTGGGTGCTTCCATCAGCCTCATATCATTCTCTGTTGCACAACAGTTGGGTTTCAATAAGTATAAATCTTGTAAAACATCTTTGGTTATAGCAGATAAGACGGTAAGAATCCCTCACGGAATTTAGAAGATTTTCATGTGAACGTCAACTGACTTTGTTTTTTTGGATATGAATGAGGAGCCGGAGGACTTGCTCCCCTTTGGAAAACCTTTCTTGGCTACTGCTAGTGCAATCATTGATGTTCAAACAGGTGAAATCGAGCTTAACTTGGGGGGAAAACTTGAAGATGAAATTTAACATCAATGATGTGATGAAGAAGCCAATATTGAGGGTCAGGCGTTCTCGATTCAGGAGATGGATGTTCAACCTGATGAGTTATTAGAGGAGTTGGCACCAAAAGATTAGTTGCAAATTGTTTTGACTAAGCTAGCTTTTGATGAGTATTTGAGTAAGGAAGCTGATTTTTATAGGAAGTTGATAGACTCTTGTAGAGTTGTGAATGGATCAGCTAAATTCGAAGATCCTGTCAGAACTGAAGTCACAACAACAATTAAGGAAGGATCAACCACAATGAGCCAAGAACTGATAGTATTTTGACCCAGCTCGACCTCACACATTGAGTAAGTGGTGAACTTGCCAATGTTCTGGTGTCAGACGACTGGTCAGAGCTCAAAGCACCCAAAGTAGAAATGAAACAACTCTCTAGTGGGCTAAGGTACGCTTTCTTGGGTTCAAACTCTACATATCTTGTGATAATGAATGATAAATTGAATGATGATGAGTTGCATTCACTCTAGGCTGAACTTAAAAATATATAATACCCATAGGATATTCTTTAGATGACATCAACTGGACTTCACCTAGTCTATGCACACATATGATCCATATTGAAATTGTATCATACTCTAGTATAGAGCCTGAGAGGATATTAAATCATAATTTGAAAGAAATAGTTAAGAAAGAGATTCTTAAATTATATATGCTCATATGATCTTTCTTATCTCTAATACCAAATGGTGTCTCCAGATCATTTTATCCCTAAAAAGGGAGGTCTAATTATTAATAAGAATGAGAAAAATGAACTGATTCCTACTAGAACTATCATTAGTCATAGGATGTGCATATATTATAGGAAGTTAAACTCTGCATATAAGAAAGATCATTTTCCGCTCCCTTTTATTGATCTAATGATAGAAATGTTAGCTAATAATAAATACTACTACATTTTAGATGAGTATAGTGGATTCTTTCAAATCACTATCCACCCAGATGACTAGAAGAAAAAAACATTCAATTGTCCATATGGTACATTTGCATATAAGAGAATGTCATTTAGTTTGTGTAATGCACCTACTACCTTCCAATGTTGCATGACAATATATATTTTCAAATCTAATTGATGAGATGGTTGAGGTATTCATAGAAGATTTCTTTGTCTGTGGCTATTTTTCTCATCCTGTTTGTCGAATTTGTGTAAGGTTCTTAGCAGATGTGTGGAACTTAATCTTATGGTGAATTGGGAGAAGTTTTATTTTATGGTTAAAGAGGAGATTGTTTTGGGCCATACGATATCATTGAAGGATATTGAGGTTGAGCAAGCTAAGATTAAGGTCATGGTACAGCTAGGTTTCTTGGGGCATGCTAGGTTTTATAGGAGATTCATTAAGGATTTTTTCAAGATTGCTAGACCACTAACTCGTCTACTATACAAGGAGGGCGAGTTCAATTTTGATGAAGAATCTCTAGAGGCGTTTTTAAGATTAAAGAAGCCTTAGTATCTACACCCATTGTCAAAGATTCAGATTGGACTCTACCTTTTAAAATTATGTGCGATGCAAGTGATTTTGCTGAGGGAGTTGTGCTAGGCCAGAGGAAAGACAAGAAGTTGAATGTGATATATTATGTTAGCAGAACACTTAATGATGTCCAAGTCAAGTATGTAACTATTGAGAAATAACTCATTGCAGTAGTTTTTGCATTCCAGAAGTTCAGATCATGCCTTCTTGGTTCAAAAGTGATTATTCATACAGATCATGTAGCTCTGAAGTACTTAATGAATGAGTTGCCTCAAAACCCAATTCTGGAGGTTGAAATATTTGATTGCTGGGGAATTAATTTCATGGGACCATTCAACCCACCATCTCATGGAAACAACTACATTCTCGTAGCAATGGACTATGTTTCTAAGTGGGTTGAAGTTGTAGCTTGTCCTAACAATGATGCTAAAGTTGTGAAAAAAACTAAAAAACATCATTTTCTCCAGATTTGGAGTGCCTCGAGTTGTGATAAGTGATGGAGGTTCTCACTTCTTCAACAAGCTTTTTGGGAATTTACTAAGGAATCATGGAGTTAAGCAAAAGGTATCTACATCTTATTATCCACAGACAAGTGGTCAAGTAAAAGTCTTAAAAAGCATATTAAGTCGTTATTGCCAAAGTTAGGACTTTCAAAGCAAGACTAGGCAGTCAAGTTTGATGACATACTATGGGCTACAGAATAGCTTTCAAAACTCCAATTGGAAGAACTCCATTTTAGTTGTTGTATGGGAAGTCATGCTACTTGCCGATTGAGATAGAGTATAAAGCACAGTGGACAACCAAGTTTCTGAACTTTGATTTAAAATCAGCTAATGAAAAGAGGTTATGAATTTACATACATTAGAGGAAACAAGGTTGGATGTTTATGAAAGTTCAAAAATCAATAAGGAAATAACAAAAAGTTTTTATGATAAGAGGATTGCACCTAAGAAGATCGGAGATGGTGATCAAGTACTCTTTTTCCATGAAAGTTTAAATTGAGATGGCCTGGTCCATTCTGAGACAAGGAGGTTTTGCCTTATGAAGCCACTACTTAGGTGAACAAAGAATGATCATATTTTACTGTGAATGGTCTACAGAGTACTTCACTGCATCTCCATGGTAATCTTGTGAATATTTTAATTAAGTTTTTAGGTGTTTCTTTTACTAATTTTGTTTCATTTTGAAAGTCAAGAATATGAAGAGTGGTTTAAGGGATGATGTGATTTTAATCAGTGATTTGAGCAGCAATTGAGTAAGGTTGAACCCCAATGACCCATGCCTCCAAATTTGTTTACCACATCATCCAACATTTTATAAATGACTCACTGATAAATTTGGTGGACCAAACCTTAACTCGAGCAGCTGCATAGTGACAAGTGAGCTTATCAGAAAAAGGTGTCAAATTTTTAATCTAGTGGATAATGTGCTAGCTCGACCATACACTTCGAGTCAAAAAAGTAGAAAAAAGATTCACAGCAATATCCACCAGATTCTCATAATATCCATAATATTGCTCCATTTGAGCATGAGACATTATATTTGATTGTAGGTTATCACGTTTGCATATACATTTTTTTGACATTGTCATGAGTAGGAATTGAAATATGAAGGGGCCACACGTTTTGATCTGGTCGATGTCTATATGCACATAACTTGCTCATATGAATTTGTTACACATAAAAATTTTAGACTCCAACACTTGCACATTTTATTAAGTTGAAATCGACCCTCATGTTTGTTACATGCATTGGTTAGACTACTTCTCTCTCACTTTCTTTATGTTCTTTAAATTTTCACTCACTTCACTCACTTCACTATGCTCTCTCACTCAATCATGAGCATTAATCTCACTCGGCACTCATAATGAAACCAACTTCTTACTCTCCTTCATTGCAACATCTTCATTTTTTTATTTTGCCAAATTTTCAGTTTAGCTCGAGAACCTTCATCGAATCCAACCACCACCACATTTAACTCGAGCAAGATAGTCATATCACTATATCATATCTAATTTGGAAGAACATTGGTAAACAACACCGACCACGAGTCCGAGTTAGAAGTCATGCAACATCTCCCGCCGTCATATATTCTTTCTCGACTCGTTCACAAAAGAACAGAGTAGGGTCAATTTAGCCACCAAAGCTGAGTCACACTTCCATAGTGTAACTTTTAGCTCTAGCACGTCGTTAATATAGAAGTTTGAGTCAATTTTTTCTAGTCACCGCTCTAAAAACCTATTTGGTTTATCTTGCCATGAAAAAATTGACTCAAGCAAGGCCATCTAATGTAGAAGCTGAGTTGATTTGACTAACTTGAGCAGTGTGGCCGACTGAGAAGCAATCCGAATTTAGTTCTTCACCATGATTTTCTTTGACTCGAGAAGG
Organism: Lepidium sativum; assembly: GCA_023374145.1. NCBI lineage: Eukaryota > Viridiplantae > Streptophyta > Magnoliopsida > Brassicales > Brassicaceae > Lepidium > Lepidium sativum. Next base: position 33,285 of record JAKUCM010003032.1, read on the forward strand.
TTGGCCGAGTCAAAAAAGATTTATAATTTTTTGGCGAAAAAGAATTTAAATTGAGCCAACTGTTTAGATAAATGATCGAGTTGAAAATTCTTTTTGGAGTGTAATCACAAGCAACACTAGCCAAACCGCAGAGGTAGGGGTGAAGTTAACATAAATTTTAGTGCAGAGACATGAGCAACTCGACTATACTCTAAGCAGACATGAAGAAACCCGTTGTGGGTTCTTCAAGAGGAGGTTCACATGTTCTTTGGTTGAGAGTTCTCCAATAAATGGAGACGAGAATGAATCTGTAGCTTAAGGGAACAAGATACCTTCTCAAATAAATAATGATAAAGCTCGGATTGCTAAATATGTGGACTATATGTTGCGGGCATGCGGGCTAACACAATTCAGGTCCAATTGTCGAGGTACTCACAAGATGGAAACTCTCCAATTCTTCGCATCAGCTAAGTTGTTAGAGTATCCTGCCAACGAAGAGCGATTAAAAAGAATAGGCACATTTGGAGCCCTAACCTTCAAAATCAACAACAAGAAGTATTTTACGGCCAACAAATTTGAAGAACTTTTCAAACCAGCCTGTGCAGGACTTGATGTTTAATTTGCGAAAGAAGAATTCACTTATTTGTGACTACAAATAGCGGTTCTTGACACGTATGATTTTTCTAAAAGTAAATGCATTAAAATCAGGAACCCCATAATCATATATTTTCATAAGGTGATTGCATGCACATGCTTTGCTATAAATGAGTCAAAGAATGTGCAGAAAACAGAACTCGAGATGATAGATGAAGAGCTCAAGAAATTCCTTAATGATTATGCTCACTACGGGAGAAGTTTTGCGAGAAATTTGAACAGCGCAAGATTCACAAAATCTCTGATGATACAACTCGTTAAGAGCAAGGAAACAAAAAGAGCCATAATGCTTCTACTTCGATGAGTGTGTATACCTGAGGGTGACAAAAGGAGTGAGAACATCACATAAATATGTCAGTGTTCTTGAGAAATGGTGCAAATGGCATGACAAAAACATAGAATCACTCAAAACTACTGGTCAAGAAATCGAGGCGCAACTCAAACGATTCAAAAATATTAGGATTAAGTACTAGTGCTCGCCAGAGAAGCCCAACTCCCTCACTTCTCAGACGGTCTAGATCATTCTCGCAGCAAATCAGAAGGCGCTCCACCTTTATACAACCTTGCAGAGCATCATCACATGTATGAAGACCAATCTCGCAATATAAGCAGCAGGATACAACGCCATAATCCTGCCACTTTGACCTTGACGCACCAATCATCTCGAGCACACAGTCAAGTTTGGTGGTGAACACTACAATTATATTGCTGAAAGGACCCCGAGTTGCACTATGAGTTATGTCATAATCCACTACCTTAAAGAACACCATCGGATCTATCTCGACGGCGGAGAAGTGCAAGTGTCAAGCCACAACAAGAAGAAAGAGAAGTTCAGTCTCAAAATTTCTCACTGCACACAGCTATAACTTTCTTAATCCACTGGAATCTACACCACCGTTCGATACTTTTCTGCCATAAAAACAAAAGAATCCACCACCGTACACTGACAACATGGACGTTGATCCCGCAAGGTGGTCTTTGTTTGAATGAGGTAACAATTTCCAACTCCCATGGTATATACTATGACATCATTCATTTTGCGTTGCCGGTCTAGGATTTTCCTTCGAGCTTATAATACATAAGAGGTTGTGTAGTTTAAGTTTGTGAGAGGGCCCTAGAGGATATTAACATGTTTTCTGTGTTTCTTAGTTTTGATTTTTCATATAGTTCATGCATCATATATATCATATAAAATCCAAAAAGATTTTTCAATGTTATCATATTTGGTCATGCATTGCATTTAAGGCCTAGAAAAACAAAAACAAAATCGAAAAACATTTTCAAAAATTATAAAAAGAGTGTCATGTAGTTAAATTCATGTAGGATTGAGTCTAGATCCACATTGAGAATTAGGATGATTTAACTGTGTAGACTTGCTGCTTTATTTGTTAGGCTCATTGCCCTAATTGTTAGTTGTTTGTGCACACCATGCTTTCTCTGAAAGTTAAGACCGCACCATGCTAGGAATTTTTAATTTGAGCTTCATGCCTTGATTAAAACATGCTTTGATCTGATTTCATTTATTGCTAAGTGATAACATTAACTTGAATATCAATTATCGAGTCTGCATCCAGTGTGAGCTTGTCGATTGCATAAAATACTTGGATTTTCTTTACCTTTTGCATCTACCTTGTTAATCCAAGAAGACTCCTACCATGAATCTTACCTTTTTTGAACCATCAATTGCTTTATGTGTGATTTGAGAGGTATTTTTTGGTTTTAGCTTAACATAAAATGTTAGGTGAGAGCCGACAAAAGCATGACTTCATGTAGATGTTGGTTCAAGATTTTTGAATCAGTTATGATTAGATGGTTTAAAACTTTGGGTGTGGGAAGCTTGTGTCTAATGCATGGGAAATGAATGAAAAGAAGAAAGGGTAAAAAGTCTTAAGCAAAAAGAATTTAAGGGGAGAAATGTATGAAGTTATGTGTTATAAACCATAATAGGTCTTATGGTACAAGAAGAAAAAGAATTAAAGTTGTCAGTGTATAAGTCCCAAACTAGTAGAAGGCACTAAATAAGAGCCCTCTCCTTAGATTTATACAGGAAAAAAGTTTGAGAAGATGATCTTTTTGGCTGAAAAAAACGAAAAGCCTTTTGTTGAAAGAGTATACTAGGATCATTTCTAGGATTATATTAAATAGGTTGAGTTTGATTTTGGGTGTATGGGTAGATGAAGTCTTGCTTTTGTATGCATCCATTGGTTCAGCATTATGCTGAAAGTTATTACATTTATTGAGTTATCCTTATGCTTAGGTCATGTTCTTTTCGCAGTCGCTAGCGACAGCGACTAGCGACAGCGACCAAAACATATTCTTTTGGCAGTCGCTGAACCAGCTACTGATCGCAGCGACCAGTCGCCAGCGACCAGCGACTGCGTTTTTCAATCGCTGGAAAATTCAGCGACTAGTCGCTAAGATCAGTCGCTGGTTCAGCGACTGCCAAAAGAACAACATAGCGACTAAAAACTTTTTTTCCAATTTTTTTTCACCAATTATTTTAAAATAAATAAAATAAAATACAAAAATATATAAAATAAATTAAAATTTTGAAACTACCTATAAGATTTTATAAAAATTCATATATAATTTACATATATATAAACTAATAAATAAATAAAATTATAAAAATTTAATATATAATATAAATTTTTGTTGTTAAATTTTTACTATATTATATTCTTTATATTTTGTTTATATTTTTAGTTTTTTAAAATTAATATATAATATAATTTTTTTTCTATATTTTTTACTTTATTCTAATTTAAAAATATTAGTAATATAATAATTGTATATCATATATACAAATTATATATTAATAGATAATAATAGATAATAAATTGTTATATTTCATATATGAATGTATAATGTTAATAAATTTTTATATAAATAAAATATTAAATATAAAAAAAATGTTAAATGATATACATATTTTTATATTTAAAAATTAAAATATTATATTTTACATTATTTAAAATTTTAACTTATATTTTACTTTTTTTTGCTAAATTTTATTATTACAATTTTTTAAAATTTATTATTTAAATTTTTTTATTTTGATATTACATATTAATTTTTATTATAAATTATAAATTAAAAATTTAACAAATATTATAAAAAATTGTTAGTCGTTGGTCGCTAGCGACTGCAAAAAGAACAACACAGCGACTGCTAAAAGAACATAAAACTGAAATAGTAATCGCTGTCGCTAGTCGTTGTCGCTGTCGTCAGCGACCACAAAAAGAACAAGGCCTTAATTGATTGACCAATTACTAAAATGAGATCATTTAAATCTCCTAGATCTCACCATTTACCAAACAAGTTCTTAGGAGATGCATAGCTTGATCCATGGTTTTGTGCTAATGAAGGTTAAAATAAATGGTTAAAGTGAATGCATATAAAGGTTTATGTTGAACTTGGATTGAAATATAATTGGCATGGATAAAGTTTTTAAGTATGTATTGTTTAATACATTCAGAACTTTCATACATTTAAATCAGTTTGTTGCGGTTCTGAATTCCCACATTGCAACTTCTCTTCCTTCTTAATTTTATGTGTTTTCTTGAGGGCAAGCAAAGTCCAAGTATAGGGGGGTTGATATGTATGCATTTTTACTAACTTTAGATCTTATTTCGTTGCATTTGCATCATTTTAGAGTCATTTTTTTGTATAGTTTGCATTTGTAAAGCATACACTTTGCATTTGGAGTTCTTAAGGAAAAGTTAGACCAGAGATGAAAAGGATCAACAAGACCTGAGAAAAAAGTGTATTTTGGTATCCTGATGGGAGCTATGGATGGAAAATTCAGATACAGCTCGACCGTGTAACTTGAGGCAATAGTTGAGTTAACCCAACACTATTCAATTCACTAGGAATTCCGAGTCAATGGTCGAGTCAGCCCTCCACTTTCCAATTTGATGGGCTACTTCAGCAGATGGGCCAAATTGATGAACTCACCACTCGATGGGCCATTCCACAGATGGGCGAATCGTCTTCATTCTTTCCAGCTGATCCACTCAACTAAACCCACATGGTCGAGTTAGCTGATTCATAATGATTTTTGTTAACTTTTATTTTTGACTTTTTCTTAGGCTTAGTGGGGTAAGAGTATAAATACTGCTTTATGTACATTATAATTTATTTGATAGTAAAATCTTGTTATCACAAACTAAAAATGAAGAATGATCAAATTAGAGTAGAGAATCTTAGCCACAATCTTGTAGTGTACAGAGCACAAACTAATCGGACGCAAAGTCAAATATGGATGAAGTTCCACTCATATATGAATACTGTTGATTCAAAGAATTGCATGATCTCCTTGGTAACATCTATTTTGATAATATCCCAACACTATTGGTAGGATTTCACTAAGAGACCACCTGCACCAGGACACTTATTGCCATAGATAGCATGAACTGCCCACTTTAATCTTGACAACAGTAATCGATGTTGTAAGTTACTCATTCATGTTAAGTTACTCATTCATGTTATCTGTAACTTTACAGTCAAAACTAGCAAGTAACTCTTCCATTCTTTGTTGTGTGGCGCTTGTAAATAGCTTGCATAAATAAGTAGCTGCATCATCAAGAAGCATATGGATTGTGTTTCGAGCTTTCTTGTCTTCACGCTATTGTGGAAGAACTTTGTGGTATGGTTACCCTCTTTTAGCTAATGTTTTCTACTTCTTTGCTTCCAATATCACTATTCTTCCTTGAAATCTTCACTCAATGAAATTTTAATCCTCTGTATTTGATCCTGATCTGGATTTGTTTTGGCAATATGTTCCTCTAGGTTTCTTCTTTATACCTTGAATCGTTATGCAGAGTTTGTATTCACTGTTTTATTCCAATCTGAGAGTTTCTTATTGCAGTTGGCTATTCACTTTGTAATAGGTAAATCACATATATTGTCATTTGTGTTCCATCCAACATATTTTGTATCTCAAAAGTACGACTTTGATATCCATTTGTTGTTATAAAATAATCTTTTCTTATAAGCCCTTATGTTTTCTAGTGCAATGAACGTCAAAATTGGCCTATGATCTGAGGCCCACATCGATAGATATTCTTTACTCGTTCTTGGAATAGTCAAAACCAACAATCGTTCCCAAAACATTGGTCTAACCGGCATTGAATCCATACACCATCTCTCCAATCTACCCAAGAAACTATGTTGCCAATAGTGTAAGTCTCACTCAATTTATAGTTAGATACCATATTCTGGAAGTCCTTGAAAATGGACTCTTGTTTTCTTGTACCTCTTTGTTTCTCCCAATTACTTAGCAATTTATTGAAATCTCCTAAGAAAGTCCACTCCTCTTTAAGGTTATTCTCATGCTAAATAGCTTATCCCATAAATGTTTTCTTTGACTCCTTATTGGGTCAACATAAATAAATGAGATGTAGAAATGTAATGAGTTTTGTTGAATCTTCAAGTCAATGATTCAATTATCAGCATACTCGACACCTACCATGTAGCAATGTCTCCAAAAAATTAACAATCCTCCACTTGTATCAATAGGTTCCACAGTGTACATACTGTTGTAGCCTAATGATTCCTTTAAATTCCAATATACTCATCTTTTTTACTTTATCTCCATGAGAAACACAAAGTCCAGAAAAGACTTTTGCGTATGTCTCGACGGATTAAAAGCCAGTCCGCGGGGGCTTATACCATGAAGAGCAATACACCTTATCCTAGAGAAAATATCACTCAAGACTCACCAAATGAAGATCTCTCAAGAATACTCAAGAACAAAATAATTTCCCTCAGCTCTCAGTTCTCTCTTCACTCCTTTCTTTGACTCTTTCCACTAATGTATCACACACTTTTTGTTGCCAGCATAAGTTACTACTTATGCTACTATATTACATCACACACTTGACATGTCTTTCTTTGTGATGCTTCTAGGTCTTGCACTAAGCCCACTTCATCATGGGCCGAAGGAGAAAAGAATGAGGCCCACCAGAAACACATTAGAATAAAGGAGAACACTCAAAACGTCCCTCACAATCTCCACCTCGTTTCAGTCCCTCTCTCTCTCTCTCTCTCTCTCTCTCTCTCTCTCTCTCTCTCTCTCTCTCTACGACTCCAGAGTTTAGATGACCTTTCAACTCCACCTTCGACATGCACCACCGAAGCTCCGACCTTCATCGACATCCACCGATGTCGATGACTTCTCCTCCTACATTCACCGCCGGAGCTTACCTCTTCACCGAGATAGAGATTCAGTGCAGAAGCACCTTCAGGTTATATAACCCTTCCTCAAACTTTTTTACTGGAATTGATTTAGTCAGTAGATCGGCTGGATTCACACTTGTATCTATCTTTCTGACTTTAATTGTTCCTTCTATGACATGTTCTCTGATAAAATTTTACTCAACATGAATGTGGTTGGTCCTTTCATGATAGGTATAAATCTTTGACAAGCAGAAAGCACTCTGAGAGTCGCAATAGATCTTGGCATCGTCTTGTGGAAACCTAGCTCAGTGGAGATTCTCTTCAACCACAACGCTTCTTTTCCAGCTTCTACCAGGGCAATGAAATCGGCTTCCGTAGTCGAAAGAGCTACATTATGCTAAAGAATCGATATCCAACTCACGGTGTTTTCTCAGCCTGAAAAACATACTCGGTAATTGATGTCTTTCTGTCTAGATCTGCTGCGAAATTGCTATCTCTGTACCCTCTCACTTTGAAATTCTTTGGTTGTGTGTACACGAGTTTTAGATCAATTGTATTTCTTATGTATCTTAGAACCATTTGACCCCTTTCCAATGTTCTTTGCAAGGAGCGCTCATGAATCTGCTGACGAGACCAGTGGTGTAGGCTAAGTCAGGGCGTATACCCACCATGGCGTACATCAAGCTTCCGACAGCACTTGCATAAGGTATCATTTTCATATCCTCCTATGCATCCTTCTTACACTCTTCTGTAGTACTAGATTTCTTGAAGTGAGTCCCCATAGGTGTCTGAACAAGCTTAGATTTATCCACTCCATAGGTTTTAAGAACCTTCTCTAGATAATTCTGCTGAGACAACTTAAGAATTCCTTTCTTTCTGTCCCTTATGATATCAATTCCTAGGATTCTTCTTGCAGCTCCTAATTCTTTCATTTTGAATTATTTGCTCAGCAACTTCTTTAGTCTAGAGATCTTATTTATATTCCTTGCAGCCACTAACATGTCGTCCACGTATAACAACATTAGACAATGTTGTCATTTTCAAAACATTTAAAATAGATGCAGGGATCATGCTCACTTCTGTTATACCCTTGAGATTTCATGAACTTATCAAATCTCAAGTTCCATTGCCTAGGGGACTGTTTTAGTCCATATAGCGATTTCTTTAACAAACACACCTTATCACCTTCTGTAAAACCTTCTGGCTGCTCCATTAGAATTCGCTCATCTAATACTCCATGAAGGAAAGTCGTCTTAACATCTAGCTGTTCTAGTTCCATATCCAGTGTAACCACCATAAACATCATCAGCCTGATGGTGACGTGTCTCACAACTGGTGAAAACACGTTGTGATAGTCTATGCCTTCTAACTGTGAGTAACCTTTAGCCACCAGCCTAGCTTTATAGCGAGGTTCTTCCACTCCTGGAATACCTGGTTTTAACTTGAACACTCATTTACAGCTTATGACCCTTTTTCCCATACGTCTATCAATCAAAACCCAAGTCATGTTTTTTCTTAATGAAATCATCTCCTCATTTGTAGCCGTCCACAACGCTTTGTCCACACTACTTACAGCTTGATAGGTTCCAGGTTCCTCTGAATTCATTAACTGAGCCATGTTCAAGGCAGAAGCTGAGACATCTGAATCGTCATATCTACTGGGAGCTTTAATCCGAGTCCTTCTTTCTCTATCTCGTGCTAATTGATAATTCTGCAATTCGTTTGTTTCATTTTATTCTTCAACATTTTTAGTCTCTACTTTTGAACTTTCTCCACCTGCACCATCTTCTTCTACATGATCTTCTTTTTCAATAGAGTTATTAGATTCAGGTAGTAGAAATGAAACACGCTTAACCTTTCTCCTTGAATCACTCAATTCAACATCTTTAAGCTGACCACGGTCTGAGTCCTTGTATAACATATGTTCCGCAAAAATGACATATTTGCTAACAATACATTTTTTCTCCTAACCATTCCAAATCATGTACCCTTTTACAGCTCGAGAATAACCTAGGAATACTCCCTTCCTTGCTCTAGGCTTGAGCTTCCCTTGATTTACATAGTATTAAACCACGCATCCAGATCTTCTCATGTGGTCATATTTTGGTTTTCTCCCTGTCCAAAGTTGTTCGGGTACATCGTAGTTAAGTGGTTTTGAAGGTGATCTATTCAGCATATACACAACTGTAGACGATGCTTCGGCCCAGACCAGTTTCACATAGCAAGCTTCTTACTTTCTCCAGCACAGTTCTATTTAACCTCTCAGCTACTCCATTTTACTGAGGGGTATAAGCGCATGTCTTATGTCTCAGAATTCCATGTTCTTAGCAATAATCTTCGAAGTTCTTGTTACAATATTCTAGACCATTGTCTATCCTTAATGCCTTTAACTTCTGATTGCTTTGATTTTCAACTAGAACTTTCTATTCTACAAACTTGGAGAACGCTTCATCTTTTATTTTCAGAAAATATATCCATGGCTTCCTTGTGTAATGATACACAGAAGATATATAGTATTGACACTTAGATAAACTGGGAGTTACATTTGATGAGCCCCAAAGGTTTGATTGAACGTATTGAAGTCTCTCACTAGATGTATGCTTCTCAGTTCTGAATGATTGTCTGTGAGACTAGCCTAGAATACACGGCTAACAACTTCCCAAAGTCTTGATGTCTAATCCTTTCAACAACTATTTCCTTGTCAGGATCTTCAAGCTTTTCTCATTAATGTGTCCAAGCCTGCTATGCCACAGACTTCCCATCTAAGTAGTACATTGTGTCTTTGTAGTCCCCAGCTAGTACTTTCTTGACACCTTTGAAAACCCTCATTCTGAAATCTCTTGACATAAACCAGCATCCCAAAGATTCTAGTTGACCGAGGAAGATCAAGTTTCTTTTTGCAGAAGGAGAGTATCTGACATGTCTCGGAATTACTTCACTTTTATGAGAATTAATTATCTTGATCTTTCCAATTGTTGTGATCTCGCAGAAAGTATCATTTCCCATGAATATCTTTCCATCATCAATCTCCTTTATATCAAACATCAAGTATTTCATGTAAGTGACATGATATGAGCATCCAGAGTCAAGTATCCAACTGTCTCTTAACCTCTGGTCCATTGTTGTGAGCATCTCGGGTTCAGTCCATACTAATGTTGCAACTACATCTTCAACTTTTGAGTGATTTAACTGACTAGATGTAGAGTGACCTTTGTTTGGAAAATTTGCCTTGAAGTGATCTAGACCTCCACATATCCAGCAAACTCGTTCTTTTTTAGGTTTCGACTTTCTTCTGCTAGTAGTTTTACTTTTCCCTTGACCTTTCTTTTCACTTCTTCCTCTTGTTTGTACAAACAATCCTTCACCAGAAAGCTTCTGTTTCCCTTTCTTCTTGAGTTCCATCTCTATAGAGTAAGCCGAGTTTATTATCTCTTTTACTGTAATAGTGGTTCTTCCACTGTTGTACTTTAGAGTATGCACAAGACTTTCATATTGGCTGGGAAGATTGTTCATAAGTATTGATGCTTGGTCTTCATCACTCATTACTACTTTCCAGCTTGACAGATTTGAGAGTAGCTTGTTAAACACATCTAGGTTCTTGTCCAAAGTTTTCTCTTCCTCCATCTTAAGGCTATAGAAATTTTGCTTTAAGTGGAATCTATGTGGAAGTGTCTTTACTTGATATTCATCCTCAAGAGCATTCCACATATCAAAAGCGGTGGGTTCATGGATAACCTTTCTTAAGACCATGTCTGTTAGGCTCATCCCTGTGAGATTCCTCACTCTTCTGTCCTTGTCTAACCATTTTGAATCCACCCCACTTTTATCTTCTTCCTTTTTCTTCTTAAAGTTAGTGGCTTGTGGGATCTGAACTTGCTTCTTCTCAGTTAACACTGAGTCCAATCCGAGAATCTCCAAGGTAGCTCTGATTAAGTATTTCCAAATCATGAAGTCCCCTTCTCCATCAAACTTTTAAACTTCGAATCTTCCTTATATTGGTTCCATGATTTTCCGAAGATCAATATACCAACACAGCAACAAGAAGAAAAAAAGACGATCCTCTTTTCTTATGAGTGACAAGGATACTACTTTTATACCAAAAGATTTTACTTGATTCTAGTCAAAGTTGGTTCCTTTCTTGTGAAAACTCTCAGCTTTAGCCAGAAAGATTCCATTTTCTTAAGAAAAACTGCACCTTTCTTCACCACATTAGTTATGATACCATTTGTTGTGTCTTTTGTTTACTTTGCTTGATGTTTCTCTTGATGTAGGTTAAGGAGGTCAAAGACACAAAGGAATTAACAAGGTCTCAAGTCCTAAATACCAGAGCTTGGTACGTCTCGACGGACTAAAAGCCAGTCCGCGGGGGCTTATACCATGGAGAGCAATACACCTTATCCTAGAGAAAAGATCACTCAAGACTCACCAAATGAAGATCTCTCAAGAACAAAAGAATTCCCCTTAGCTCTCAGTTCTCTCTTCCCTCCTCTCTTTGACTCTTTCCACTAATGTATCACACGCTTTTCATTGCTAGCATAAGTTCCTACTTATGCTACTATATTACATCACACACTTGACATGTCTTTCTTTGTGATGCTTATAGGTCTTGCACTAAGCCCACTTCGTCATGGGCCGAAGGAGAGAAGAATGAGACCCACCAAAAACTCACCAGAAGAAAGGAGGGGACTCGAAACGTCCTTCACAGATTCTTTGGCACATCTTCTAGAACCGGAAGAATCATTTTTCCTGTTGGCAGCTTCTATTTCACGGACCATGCATTTGGTCTTCTTCATTTTTGCTTTACGACTTTGGAGTCTTCGGGACCATTTTTGTTCATGGAACCTATCCAAAAACCTGCGAAGTTGAGAGATCTTGAAGAGTCTAAAGAATTTTGTGGAGGATACTTCAACATCATAGAAGTTTTTAGGAGGCATATATGGACATGAGCTTAAGGATGGCTCATCATTCTCTGCAAAATGCTCTAGAATCAAAGACATGTCCTTTTCTTTTTTGATATTTTTGGTAATTATGGGTTGTTAACCAGAATAACCCTCTTCACCTTCATCATTTTTTTGTTGCATATGCAACACGCGAGCATATCTCTTAGTTGGATCTGCATGTGATAGATATTGCATCACCACATTTCTTTTCTCTCTGGAAAGCTTGTTTAGAGCATTAGGGAAACCAGGAGGTGTTGCAATCATTAATTAATTCTGATTAGGTGGAGCTAGAAACTATCAACTTTCCTCTGCATCAATTCTGCTTTTTGCCTTAGTTTCTTCTTACCTATCTTTCGCCAATGGCAGTGGTTCACTTCATGTGCAAGTCTCTGGCAATGGAAACATCTTTTGCGGAGTTTCTAATATTCATATGTGATCCCCACTTTTTCTCCGGATGGTAGTTATAGGATCTTTGCTTCAATGGCTGGTTTTTATAATTTTGAAATTGACTCTTACTCTAGCATAGTCTATCTTCTATGACACTTTCAGATCATAGGCCATTTCTTCCACTTTTCCAATAATCGAAAAGAGTTTTTCTATAGTTTCAATTGTATAGTACTTGACTGGTATATTTCGAATTCTAACCAAGACTTTGAAAGTTGTCAGGAAATCTTCAGAAGGTCGAGGTATCCATCGTTCCATTACCATTATCCATTTTTCGTATGACCATGGTCTCTCAACTAAAATTGTGATCATATCTTTTTCCCATTGGAATATGAACAATTTGTCTCATGATAGAGAAATTCCATGCACTCGATCTTTTAATCGCCACACTTGAGGCATAACTTTAATCATTCAAGCCATTATTTAGGAATCAGGGTTGAGTAGTAGTCGTAGGATGCTTAGAGCATTCTCGTAGAAAATCTTGAATGTTAGACTATCAAGAAGTGTTATCAACTCATCCTCATCGAGAATTAAGGCATCGATTACTTTACGCATGTTTTTGCCATGGGAACAGACATAGCTCAAAATTGGAGAAACATTGAGCGGAACATAGGTGAGGTGTATGAGCGATAATTCTTCTTGCTAAATTAGGTTCCAAAGACCGTAAATTAAGCTCTTCGATAAGGAAAACCATGATGATCTGATCATTTCCTTTGATGATGATGAAGGTTGGAGATGGAAGATTTCTAAATATGATTTGGATACGAACTTAAAAGTGGAAAACGCGAGAATTTTGGGAATGGTCAAATCATAGTCTTAAGGAACGACCAAATTAAGGGCTACACTCCAATGAAAGAGAAAAATTGACGGAATAGAGGTTGAAACCCTCTAAATCGTTTACATAGGCCTAAGCGGATTAGGAGAAAAAGTGAATTTTCATGTAATGAATTTATGATGGTAAGTGGTAATCGAGAAAGCATATGTCCAAGTTATTTTATACGAGATTTCCTACGCAGACGAACAAACAATAGGAGAAAGAAGAGTACATAATTTGTTGGAATCAATTACAGTTATGTTGAGGAAAACTATTACTACTCCCTCAAGATTCAAAATATAAGATTTTTATGTAAATGCGCATACATTGTTTTTCGTCAACCAAGAATATCATTAGTAAATCTCAAAAATAGGGAGAGTTTACAACTTAAGAAACATAATTTGATTTACAAATACAACGAGCTAGATTATCAGCTTGATGATTCAAAGCCCTAGAAATTACATATAAAGCAAGGACCTCTTCAACTTCCACATGAAGAGGAGAGACTACGTCTAATATGCATTGCACCAAAACATGAACCTTCAACCGAATCAGAGAAGCAAAACCATCCAATTCCCAAGATAAGTTTTTAATGCTTTCCAAGATCCATCAACAAAACCAGGATTTGTATCGGAGGGATAAGATACCTCATGCCAGACAGAATCAAGCTTCAAGACTCCAAAGTTTGATTGGAAAGAAGCATGGGAATTATTAGAAAACCATTTTGTGGCTTCGGTTTCTGCTAGTTGAATGATTGGTATTGTATCATAATTTATATTTGAAAAGGTTTTCTCATTTCGTCCTTTCCATAAGTTCCAAATAATTCAAGGGAAAATTCTAGTATCCACATTATAGGGAATTCTCCTAAATTAGTAATTCAAATTTGACCAAATATACGAGTTTGGGAAAGTTTGTGTAGTTGATGGGATACTCGATAAAGCTCATGTTTGTAAGGTCCGTAGGCACTAAAACAACATATGGTTAATCAAATTCCCATCCACTCCACACCTACGATACATTTTATTGCATTTGAAACCTTTATGATCAAGGTTATCCTTAACTGCAACACAACCATAAATTTCTTACCAAATGAAATTCTTAATTTTTGGCGGGCATTTTAATTTCCAGGATTGCAGTTAGAGATCCTGGAAATATCTGTTCACCACATGAGATTCTCCTTATTTGGTCTTGTAACCAGATTTAACTGTATAGCGACCATTCTTTGTAAAATGTCAACCCCAATAGTGAGGTTTTGGTATTCTCGGGAGTATCAAGCTCAAAATAATTTTGACATCCGAGGGATCAAGAAATTGATATAATATGTCTTTTGTTAGGACCTTATAGTTCGATCAATGAATTGATCAACCATTATATATTGGTAAATATTTTGGCATATGTCAATAACTAGACACACACGTCTGAAATTCAAGGGTCATTCCAAACAGACATTGTGTCCCCATCACCAATTTTCTTCGTAATACCTTTATTAACTAGTGGTCCAACGGAACTAGTGCTTGTCCACTTAAAAGATGGGGAGTTTGTAGCAATTGGGTCCATCATACTAGCATGCTTAAAGTATCTCCCTTTCATGACTTTGGAAAATAGAGAATCTAGAAAATCAATTAGATGCCATAAATGTTTGGCTAAAATGGAATAATTAAACTTGTCTGAAGCTCAAAAACCAAGTCCTCCCTCTGATTTTAGTTTGCGTAATTTCTTCCACTTTAGCCAATGAACACCTTTTGATGTCTCAGAATTTCTTGATCAAAATTAAGCAATCGATGATTTAGTTTCAGAATTATTGCATAATATCAATATTTAAGTACATTTAATTCTAACATCTTATATAATGAAATATGGGTAGTAACTACACAAAGAAATATGTTAAATAACTTTTTGGTAATAAGTTGAAACTAATCAAATCACGACACGTAAATTTCTCATTAAGTAAAGTTGTTTTCATACAACCATCGAGTGGTCAAATCTCTTTAAAATCATAATTTACGTGTCTGCTCGAGATGCAACTGAGACACCATTTTCTGATTCTCTCTCTT
>JAKUCM010003033.1:0-47779 GCA_023374145.1 Lepidium sativum
GAGAGAGAGAGATTAACTAATACTATTGCTCTTGATATGATTATATATAGAGTACCGCCTCGCAACACACATATACATAGCTATTCAGATGCTTACAGTTGCACTTATGTCATTAAGATGATTTCATCCAAAAAGTGTAACTTATGCGTATAATATACGAAAGTTGTCTTGAACGATCCATCACTTTTATATACAGAAGCCTTTTGATATTGATGCTACACAAATGTAAGTCACATACGTATGCCACTGAAATAATATCCCATTTCAAAGCTTTGATTAATTATTTCAAAGTTATACATAAAGATTAGTTGACATAGTGATGGACTGGACAGATACGCTGAAGATAGTTTTCCATCCAGATAAGTGGCCGGTGTTCTGCTTTCACCTAGAAGACTTTGCCAGATCCGATAGTTTTTTTGGTTCATTTTTTCTTCAGATAATCCTTAGATTTTTAAATCATAAAATTGACTATCTTGCTCGTTGTACTAAAGAGTCATCTTCAGGTGATTTCTAAATTCTCACTTTGGTTAAACATACAAACAATGCCCTCATCTAAATAAACGATACTCAATTACCCAAAGAATTTACTCTTTATGAGAGATCTGCGGTTTTGTTTTAGGGTTTTAGAGAGAGTACGTGTTATGGTCAAGTGAATGATTATAAAATAAGAAAAAAGGGTAATAATAGAGAGAGAAAAAACGTGGAAGAAATGATAAGGACAGGAAAGAAAAGTAAAGGAAGAATTGGTGGTGTGGGAATCTGATTCCTTGTCAATTAATTGCACCGTCCCCCTCAGCTTTTCCCATTTTAAGCTTTTTATATTTCTCTGCTAAAGCTTAATCTTTGTACCTGTATATCACACACACATATACTTCACACGTGCACGTATACATCTACTAACATGTATGCATTAATGCATATACACATTTTAGTAGGAATTTTAGAGCTTTAGGGTTCCAAAATATATAGAGAGAGAGAGAAATCTTGAAAATAAATCACTTAATTGTTGGTCAAGTGGGTTTAGTGTTATCTTCTGCATCTCATCTTTTCAATTTTAAAGAATCGTGTTTGTCCCACTATGATATTATCAAAAAATTGAAAGAATGCGAATTACGCATTCCCTTATCTTTTTAAAAGAAAAGAGATTTGGTTTTTTCTTTTTTTATATTAAAAGAAACAAATATGTCATGGTTGCAGAAGTCTATACATCGCATATAAGCTTTAAGAATATTATGGCATAACCATCGAGGTGACGCAGGACCTAAAAGATCGAATGGAACAATACATAGACAAATAAATCCCGTATGAATTTTAAGGGATTCCTTTCACTTAAGGTAAAGAGTATTCCGGCCCATCTCACATCAATAACTCGACCTCTACCACCTATAGGCAATTTTAAACAAGTTTCTTTTGAAGTCGATACCTGAATGCCAAGTATGGCCCGTAATAATCTATCTTCCGGAGCATAGGAGGATTCTTTCGCCACCTGAGGCGTTAATTTACCTACTAAAATATCACCCGTTTCAACCCACGATCCTAGCATCACAATTCCATATGATAAAGGAATACCCAGAAACCGATTTACAACAATTTCGTCTAGGAATCCACAAAGAAACGATCCAATTCATCAAGATACACAATGAGTATCGTATCCATACAATCTTGCACTTCTCGACAAATCTAATATCTTTCGTTATTCTAAGTGGTTATTCCTTTTGGGGTAAGGAAAAGCTTTTTATTCTGAATTCTTGGGTTCAAAAATTCCTATATAATTTAATTAACAATTAATAGATCGGATGTTATCAATCCAACTATTATAACTGAAATATGCATTTAATTAACTAGTTAAATGTTTATGTTTATAGTTTTCCATCAAAATTTGACTTCCAAAATTATGTTATCATGTATGATATTGTTTGGGTCAAGAGAGATATATGGACTATGATATCCACAAAAGAAAATATAATGTGTTTTACTTCTCTTTTGTAAGGGAAGAGACATGACTATTGTTGCATTTGTATGATACAAACTGTTTATCAAAGTTGGTTTCATTATTTTCGATATATTTCCATAAATAAAAAGACATATAATTGCGTACCAGTTTTATAAAACAATCAAAACTTTCTTTATCTATAGTCACTCATGCATCAACTGTATTTCTTTAGGAATATATACAAACATAATGTATCAAAAGAAAGAAATATCAACGCGCTCATTCCTTCGGATTTTCTGTTGAAGGATCCCGATATCATTGAATGTCGTTTTGTAGATAAAAAAAAAGGTTGATGAAAAAAGATACTGACTATATGAAAAAGTTTAATTAGTAAATGGTGTTTAATTTAGTAGTAGATGGTAAATTTAATAAAGGCAAACACATTTTTATATTCACAAATTAAATTTTATTATTTGTATTATATAAAAATTTAGCTATTGAATCGATAGTTGGCAATCCAATATTAACAAAAAAAAATCATTTATGTGGCAGGTCCTAACCAAAATGTGTAGCAGTTAAAAGAAATTTGTATCATAGGGAAATTAATTGCAAGATCAATTGCAGTCTATGTGGATATGAGTTTGAGAATATTAGTCCTCATATTAACCGCCATGTGATCTGATTCTCTCGGATTTGGACATATTTCTAAGATCATGGATTTTTTATAAGAAGAAATTTCTTTCTTGAAGAATTCTTATTGAAGAAGCATAAAAAAGTTTTCCATGGATCCTTTGGTATTTATTAGTTTTTGGTTTTTGGTCAAAACTGAATCAAACTGATTGGTTTGGTTTATTCGGTTCTTGATTTATACAGTTTTTTGAAATTAATTCCGAAATAAACTAAAATATATTTTGGTTCGGTTTTGAAATTAATTTTATCAGTTCGATTTATTTGGTTCAGTTTTTGGTTTATTTGAATTTTTTTTCTAATTTTTGCTTTCTTCGGGTGGTTTTTGAATTTTTTGTTTAAAATATGTAAAAAAAATCCGGTTTAATGCTAAATTTTCTGTTTAACTAAAACCAATCAATTCTATAGTAACCAAATCAATTGAACCGAAAACCAATTTTAAAACTTAACTAATTCTGATCGGCTTTTAAGAAGATACCAAAATTAAACCGAAAATGAAAAAAATGGTTTGGTTGGTCCGATCAATTCCGGTTTCCCCCGAAAACCCAAGGCTAGTATTCAAAATTTAAATAAGGATCCAAGAAATATTATGTTGAAAGCAGAAACTAAAACGGGGACATAATTTCAAGGTTCAGATGGAGTTTATTAAAAATTTAAAAGGTTCATTAGTAGGGACGTTATCAAAAGAAATATGGCTTTCAATGGCTAGTCACCTATCTACATATCTGGCTTTTACATGATATAAATGTTATATCGATAGTTCTTGGAAATACTAGGAAGTCATATCAAGTTTTGCGTGGTTTTGCTTTCCGAATGATGTGGAGAGCTCTTGTATGTGGCCTAGAGGGATATGGAGAAGTATTTCATCACTATACTCAAAGGTTGAACCTCTTTTTTAGGCTATGATGTGTATAATCCAACAACATAAATTGGAGATAGATTTTGCTACAAATAACACAAAAAGTCATTAGAATGAAGAAAGATCCAGACAAATAGTCAGCTTTCCAACCTTATTTGGAAGATTTTAGAAGACTTAGAAGTCTGTTCTCTTTGTTTTTATTCAATTATATTTTTAAATTTTTAAATTTCAGAACGGACTCCCTAAAACGTCAAGTTGGAAGTCTTGCTCGTGACTATTCCTATGTACTATTGACGGGAAAAAAGGTTTAACCATTTATAAATCTAAGAATTTTATCGTAAATATGTTTTATAAATATTTATACTATCACTTAAACATCGATATATACCATGTCTGAATGCTGAAAGAATCTTGTAGTTGTGGCCATTTTCGGAGACTTGATCTGCAGATACACCGAGAAGCATGTGTAGCCAATACAATATGAGTATAACAGAGATACTACAAAGCTTTACTCTTTTCAATCTACTTTATATATCACTACGTTGTGTTGAAGAATTTTAACTATATACACTTGAAAAAGAACTCATTTTAATTGGTGAACAGCTTCAGTCTCACTTAAACAAACCGGAACTTGAGAACTTAATCCAAAAGTCCAGTCCTCTCCTCATCTTCAACGAGTGAGTTAACAGAGGCAGTACGAGGCCCGCTTGTGGAGAAGCTAATGGATCTGCTCAGCTCGTTTTGCCAAAAATGGTTCCTCAAGGCTTTAAGCTTGGGGTTAACCGTTGAGAAGCTCGGATCCGACAACAACTCTTGCATAGCTGTCTTTCCCTCCAACAGACTCACTACCTGCGACATTGTAGGTCTTAGTGTTGGTGATGCGTTGGTGCACATCAGCGCCACGTTTAGCATCAGCATGGCTTCCTCTTCTGAGTAATCAGAGCCTAACGTTGGATCAATCAGTTCTAATAAGCATCCTTTCTCTTGCAAAACGTAAGCCTATATGCATTTGATGCAACGAAGTTACAAACTTTAGTTCATCATATCATAGACTTTACACACTTATCTAGTGAATGAAAGAGATGAGATTGTTTACCCAATCAAGAAGGTAAACGAAGTCCTCACTTGGCCTAAAGTTTGTATTACTCTTTCCACTCATGATTTCAAGTGCAACAACACCGAAGCTATAGATATCCGCCTTTTCAGTCAAGTATCCACGCATCGCGTATTCAGGAGCCATATAACCTCTGCAATGCAAATAAATATTAAAGAAGAAAAAAAAACGAACTTCTGCTAGTTGTACTATCCTAAAGAAGTATCTGCTTGAGTGTGAGTGACAAGAGCCTTACATGGTTCCTGCAATACGGGTGCTGATGTGTGTGTTTCCGTCATCGTTCAGCTTTGCCAGACCGAAGTCAGAGATTTTGGCGTTGAGATCCTTATCGAGTAACACGTTACTTGCCTTTATATCTCTGTGTACAATCTTTATCCTGGATTCTTCATGGAGAAATTTCAATCCTTTAGCTATCCCCATAAAAATCTTCTTCCTTGTTGGCCAATCTAGTTTCAGCCTAGTACTCTCATCCTTTCCTACAAGATAGAATCACCCACACGATAGTTCTGAGCAGTCATTCTACCGGGAACTTTCGCAGTTGCAAAGTTAAAAAAAAAACATACCAAACAGCGCACGAGATAGACAGTTGTTCTCCAAATACTCATACACCAATATTAACTGGTTTCCTTCAACACAACATCCATATAGCTTCACAAGATTTGGATGTTGTAGTGCTGAGATCATTCCTATTTCATTTACAAACTCACGATTTCCCTGCCTGGATTTTGCAGACAATTGTTTAACTGCAATCAATTTCCCCTCAGATAATTCACCCTGCACCCAGAGAAGGGACCAACTTATAATTTCTCTTCCAAACTATAGAGCTAAAAAAATTAGAGTACTACAAATGAATTACCTTGTAAACAGAGCCAAATCCACCTTCACCAATTTTTCTTGTTACATCAAAATTATCAGTGGCTGCTTTTATCTGTCGTAAAGTGAAGGTTCCGGTTTGAAGATCTAAATTCCTTAGCTCTGTTCAGTCAAAGACAAGTTATAGTTATAGACGCCGATATACATTAAAATTACTCTTCAGCTATGTGAACCAACACATACATACATAGATTCAAAGAACATGAAAACATCATAAGAAAACTTTAGCTTATACCTTTGGCAATTGCCTTTTTGTCACGTCTTTTTTTCCAGATTACACCCACTATGATAAACAAAAGAAGTGCTGCTGCAGCAACAGGTATCCCTACTTTTAGTATGATACCCTTTATGTCATAAGATACCGGAGGTTTGAAATCTGTCACAAGCAAAAACCATCATGGATCCCCTAATGAGTTGTATATAAAATGCAAGCACTTTTGAGTAAAACAAAAAACTTACTGGGTTCCACTGATATAGCTGATATCATAGGGCCATATACCCCTCTGATTGGAATGCCTGTGGTTCCTTTGCCAGCCCATCTCAAACCAATCTTCAGTGTATGGTCCGTTACATTTACTAGAAACGATTTTGTGATTGGTTTACCTGATCCTCGAGCTGCTTCTTGAATGTTGAAATTTTTAATCATTAACTTATCCTGTGAGTGGATAAACAAGTAAGGATACAATGTGTTATGATTTATACTTTTCTACAAAGCAAGTAAAAGAATATTGACTCCATAGACTCACCTGAACATAAACATCGAACAAACGTCTGCCGAGACTGTAAAATGTATTGTCATCGGTAAAGATGATCTCAGCAAAGTGGAGATTTACAGTGTAGTTTCCATTTCCGAGACAGAGTCCGTAGTAAGTCAACGATGAAGCAGAGACTCGAGCTGTCCTGTAAAGCCCAGAGCTGGGAGAGGACGCATTAACTAATAATCTGGATGTGTTCTGCACTGTGTACTCATCAGCATCATCATCATTGTCCATGAAGTTCCCCGTGCTACTAAACGCCCAGTGCTTGTCAGTGCTAAGGACGTACATAGAAGCACCTTTGGGCTCTTTATCAGCCTGATATGTTTTTTGATCAACTTTGATTTCATCCCCTCCGCAGTTTATGTACAATTTATATTCACCTACAAGAAAATTTCAATTTTTTTCTCCACATTAATTTAATAGTTCGTATGAGAATATGATGAAAACAACACAAGCATTGTTGTTGCTTACGATCATTCTTAGGACGACGACAAGGGATGTGCTGAAGAAAACAGGTTTGATCATTCAGTCTGCAGCATTAAATTCAGAAAGAAGACAGAGAGACATAATATCGGTTCAGTTCACTAACCAACACTAAAAGTAAAACAATTAAGAAACCACTAAAAATTCATGAAAAATCAATTTCTTCAAAAAGCCATTTATATACAAGGAGATGGTGTCTTACAATTTTTTCCCTGTGGTGAAGCTTTCCACCAAATTCCTAGCAAAATGAATCACAAAATTGTTTGTTTTAGCAAAGATACCAACAAAGTATTCTGAATTTAAGAGTGCATTGAATAAACTTACGAACTAACTCGACTGCAACCACTAGCGGGAATGGAACTTTCATCAGTGAAGTTATTGTAAGAAACATCTCTGCACATTACGAAGAACAAATACAGTTTTTGAAATCTGTTAAAGTAGGAAAGTTGGAAGATTAACATAGGCATGTATTCATACACATTTTTGTTTCTTTCGACAAAATAGTTTGGAACACCTCCTGTCAGCTTGTTTCCTGTCAAATAACTGACAGAGAAGAGTTAAAAATACTTTAATGATTAAGAAATATATTTTGTAACTAATTTTTCTAATTCCCTAGTGACGTACTTACATGAAATCGGCTTTCTTCATCTTTTCAAACGATGAAGGAATCTCACCATTTAGGAGATTAAAACTGAGGTCACTACACATCAAACATAATGAACATACAGAATTCATTATGTAATATTAATTTATTTTTATGTCAAAAAGAAATACAAATCATTTAAAGCTCTTCTGCACTCGATGGATATACATGACTTACAGTGTTTTGAGCTTCTTTAGATGTCCAATATATTTTGGAATTGGACCATTTAAATTGCATTTTCTCAGTATCCTGCATTCAAGAGTGATTCAAAACGTTTTCTAGCAAACCTGTAACCCACACACAGCATACAAACTGTACATTAACTCACAATGTCTTGATTGACTCCAAATTACTCAATGGAGGGAAAGAAGACGGTTTGCCTCCTAAGTCACTAATCCTCCTACCAATCACAACCAACCAAAGTCAAACAATTATGATGATCTTCTGTCATTTTTTCACGGGAAATCAAGTTAAAAAGAAGTAGCTTGTTAAAGGCGTACAGGTCGGTTAGGCTAGTTAAGGTAGATATACTGGAAGGAAGCGGACCATCTAAACCGCTACCATGCATCTGCCTGCAAATATCCTTCTTTAGTGTGTATGTATTTCTTGAGGACATGGAAGTACTTAATTATGGAGAAGATTAAATCTTACAGTTTCATAATTCTTGTCCAATTGCCGATGAAATCTGGTATTCGTCCAGTGAAGTTATTATCACTTATCCTCCTATCATCCGGAGAATACAATAAAGAAAGTTATTCAACAAGGACTTAACAAGATGTATTTCATATCAACCTTGTAAAACTAGATTCTCTTACATATCGGTAAGGTTCCTGAGCATTCCAAGTTTTTGGGTCAATGGACCAGTGAAAGCATTTGAAGGAAGATGCCTGAGGCAAACACAGAGAAAAGGATATAGTATCAAAAATAAAATGCCAAAAGACTTGAGATATCTTTTATGCTTGTTTGTTTCTGGGTGATCATAATCATTAACAAGTGACAAGGCCTCTAAAATTTGTGTCTATGTGAAGGGCAATAACTACACATAAAGACAGAAAAACGAAACTTACAGTTTCTCCAAATGAATCAATCTTCCGATCTCAGGAGGGATTGGTCCAGAAAATCGATTTCCTTCGAGGCTCCTGCATAATTACAAATGATGAACGCTATTCACCAACATTCTAGTAAATATAACTAGAACCATTTTGGGACAAGTTCAATTAAAGCTCCGATACAATTAATGAATCGCAACAAGGGTAAAGATTTCAACATACAAGTTTCTGAGCGTTGTAATGCGAGTTAGGACTTTGGGAAACGGACCAGATAATCGGTTCCCCATGAATGATCTGCGAATGAAATCAAACCCACAAAAACAAAAGTTGCTGAATTTTTTCAAAATTGATCTTTCAATTCATTATAGAAGCCGTATAGATGATTCTCACAAATCTTCCAAGCGCATTGAAGCCCATTCCTTTGGAACAGAACCAGTCAGAGCGTTACGGCTAAGATCCCTGCACCAAAACTGTATGCGTTAAAGAACCATTTTTTAAGTCAAAAACTAAGAGAAAGTAAGAAAAGCTCAAGTCTTTGTTTGGTTTTTGATCACTTACAAAACTTTGAGGTGACGAAGCTTAGAGAACTCTGGAGGGACAATGCCTGATAAATTCTGCGACTTTAGAGCTCTGCGAAACAAATTGGCACAATAAACCGGATATGAGAGTTTCCAATAAAACTCTGACCAGACAGATAACCGATTAAAATTCAAACGGTCAAAAATAAAAATGGTTACTTTGACAGTTAATTTTGAAAGGGTAATTAGAAGTGTTGGGGTAGAAGAGTAAAAATTTAAAAACATTGGGGACCTTCTAATTTCATAAAATAGAGAAACAAATTACAACAGTTAAAAGGACTACGAAAGTAATTATGCTGCTGTGTTGTCAGTTGTCACATCGATTCTTGTGAATGTTATATTTATTTATGAAATTAAATTAAACTTGATATTTCAAGCAACTGGAAATCTATCAAACAAAAAATAACAAAATAATAAATGATATTTTTAATTATAAGAATCTTTCTTATTTTTGTTGAATTTCTTTTTCAATAAAACATTATTATCTATTATTTTATTAAATTATTGATGAGAAGCATTTGTAAGAGATTCTCATATAATCTCATAGATAATAATTATTTTCATGCTAAATTTTCATAATCTCAAAATTAATTTATATATCTCATGATTTCAAAGGATAATGACTGTTAATAAAAATTTACTAACAATAAAAAAATTGAACTAGCTAAGTTTTCATGCTTGATATTATTTTATTTATTTAATTCTAATTATAGAATCGTAGAAGTTTTCTATACTAATGACTAATTACACGAAATTTTGTATTTGGTTTCGTATTTTTAATACACCTAAGTGAATTAAAGCAGTTAAACTCAAAATTCTTGCAAGCACTTTTAGTTAATAAAGCAAAAGTAAACGCGTGATTAATACTTTGAACCGTCTAATCAATATTCGGTCAACGGGTCAACGATAAGCAGCCAGTCTGGCAATAATCTTGTCGTCACAAAGAGACAAACATAACTAAAAGATTAATAAGAATCTTAGTCACAAGTGAATTTATTTTTTCACTTCCACCAAACTCTTGATTAGTTATCTCAATTTTGTAATTAGTGAAAAATCTTTAACCAAATTTTAATTACTAAATCTAGACAAGTGGAACACTTACGACATAATGGTCAGATAAAAAAATTTCGTTTAGAAACTAGGGAAATGTATAGGATTAAGCGAGACTCTATTTCGTATTAGATATTAGGGAGATGTTTTTGGCTAAGTATTAAATTCTATTTTAATTTTTTTTATCTGAATTATTAAAAAATTGTGTTTTTTTTGTTAACGCAATATTATATAAAATGCAAAGGAGCACGATCGGATTTGCTTACAATCAACTATAGCATATTTCTCTAACAAACATTACGAGAGCATCAACCATATAACTGAGATTACGTAAAATTACTGCAAACGTAAAAGATAAGAAGATATAATTTAACTGTAGGACAGATAAAAAAAATTGTATTTATCTTTGTATGATATCATATTTAAAATTTTGACCAAGAAAATAAGTTTGAAATAGATATCTAGTTAGTGGTTGTTGTTAAAGTTTGAGTTGTGCAATTAATGCAAAGCAATAGCAAAGCATTAGAAGCTAACCTCAAGAAGAGAATTTAATGGTTCTCTATCTTCATTGTCATCATAAACTAGCCCTACTCTATTATCCTCAAATTGTTCTCATTTAGCAAAAAGTAAATTCTAAATATTCCATGAACCAAAACAAACGTAATTCTAAACTGTTAAATTCTCCATACTTGTACTAGTTTACAATACACACAACTTAACCACCGACACGAACATTAAAGATATTTGCAGAGTAAAACAAAAATGAAAGATAAGGGAAGAAGAACTTACATTCTAATGATATGGCAAGATGAATTAAGAGAAAGATAAGAGCAATCACAAGTGATATTACTCTCAAACTCTTTAGTTGTATAAGTTGATACAACCCAATTTCCTTCACCACTACATGGATCTTTCTTATAGTCCCAATCTTTCTTCCCTAGTTTCTTCCCTATCTCCTTTAGTGCCCTAACTTCTCAATTCCAATCCATTCATAAACAACCATTAAGATGCATACACATAAACCCACAAGAGATAAAGTGAAAAGGAAGTATATTTTTTGTATTTGGAAATGATACAAGAAAAGGGTATTGAAGAATTTGTTAGTACCTTCATCTTCATGGAGTTTAGTGTTGTCTGAAAATCCAGGTCGGCTAAGTAAAATCAAAGTGAAGGTGGTGATGATGAAATATATCCGATGTAAAGAAATCATCTTTGGTTTCTACAGAAAACAATAAAAAATGGTATAAAGATTGTAAGAGATATAGAAAGAGAGAGACAGGAGGAGATGGGTGATGAGCCTTATGGACCACTTTACTCGTCGGGATTTAATAAGGTTGCTGTCCTTTGTCTCATGTCCTACTTTATATATATATATATATATATATATATATATATATATATATATATCCTATTATTGCTCTTAAAGCCCATTCTGATTAACATAGATCTTACCAAATTCTTTTTTTTTTTTTTTTTAATTAGTAAGATTCTGCAAATATTAAAATCTCAAACGAGTTTGAGATCAGTCTTATATGTTTCTAAGACATTGGGGCTGACTGTTTATTCCGTTTGAATACAGTCATTGAAAAAAAACAACGGTTAAAACAAAAATTATTTGAAACAAACGGTTAAAATATCGATATGTATATCGGGTACTGTAGATATAGTTGACAAAGAACATGAAAAATATGAAAAATATGAAGCTTCGAAGCATTCTAAAAGTTAAATCAAGTACTACAATTCATTATTGTTAACCATATGACCAATACGATTAATCCAGTCTAGTAAGACCTATTTTTTAATTATGTGTTTCATTGACCAGCACAAAGTCAATGACCCCGAGCTGAATCAACAGAGCAATTAAATGACAGCGCATATTAAAGAGTACTTAATGATGAAATCAATCAACATTAATAAAAATGATCACAGAGCCCAAATAAAATGGAGAGGCCGTGAGACGTTAAAGGGCTCTTTTTCTGGAAAATTGAGTTTGACTTTGACAAAAAAAATGACCTCGCTAATTTGCTAAATCTTAGTTCTCGATATTGTATTCCCGCAAACACTTTGTAATCTCATTTTCACTTGCTAAATAGAAAACTCTTTTCAGCATAAACAATTTGGTGCCCACCGTAGGGCCGAGTAGCTTTCATCCAGAAAAAGATACTGTGATACGCAATGACTAGAATTAGAAGAGGAGTACCAGTGGTGCAACCCGAAAACGTTCAAATCGACGACTCTGATCGCATGGAGCTGACAGATTCAGAGAGCACGGAGCAGCAATCACCAGATTCTGGAAACATGGACGGAAGCAAGCAAGTATCGGCCTCATCCGACTCGAATGATTCAGAGCTCCGTGCACTCGTGGTACAATTGGCAGAACAAGCGCGTCAGAGTGAACAATTGGCATAACAAATAGAAAAACAAAGCAAGCAGCACCAAGATCAATTGGAGGACATAAAGCATTCCAACGAGAAGTTGATCAGCACACTATCGAGGGAGCAACAATAAGCATCCAAAGATGTAGAGCGCGCTCAACAGAGCGAACTCGAAAGCGAGCCTCTAGAGCCGCTGAAAGATAACTCGGATCGTCATAACAATGAGTCAGAGAAGATGACATACTTGTTGTCAATGATGCGAAATACCCAGGAGGACTACAACACAATGAGGACCCAAGTCCACCACGCGATGACATCAACTCTAGAGCTACACCGTGTTATGTCGTTTACCTCGAGGGTAAATGCGGCCAAAATTAAGCAAATACCGAAGTTAAAATTCCCACAATATCGCGGCGATTCTGATCCAGCGACATTCTTAAATTCATTTCGACTGGTGGCAGACAAAGCTTACCTACCACCATCAGATCAGGATGCAGGATTTTGCCGATTACTCACTGAAAACCTGCAAGGAGCAGCGTTGGATTGGTTCTCAGCATTAAAACCAAGTTTGGTTAATGGATTCGAACAACTCGATGAAGTGCTTCTAGCACAATACTCAATCTTCATTAAGCGCCTAGTCACCGCTAAAACATTAATGATGCTGAAGCAAGAAAGCAAGGGTGGATTTTATGGAAGGCGGATCACGGTATCACAGGGAATCTGTGGATTTTATGGATGGTTCCAGCTGTAGAATCAACACGCCGACATCGTTTTCCGGCACAAAGATGCTGCCTGATTGAACCACTCATATGACAACGCATTAGTGATCCAACTGGACATGTCAGGAGTCGAACTGGCGCATATACATATAGGCACAGAAAACTCAATTGATATCCTACTCAATGACGTTTCCCTAAAGATGGGCTTCACGAATACAAAACTCAACAGTGAGCAAACCCCGCTAACAAGATTTGCACGAGAAACGCTAATGTCTCTAGGAAGGATCACATTGTCAATCGAAACCTGCGAAATGAGACGAATGAAAACGTTCTTTGTAGTTGACAGAACGGCTCCATACAATGCAATCCTCGGAAGATCATGGTTGTACGCCATGAAAGCAATGATCTCAAAATACCACCAATGTTTAAAGTTCCCGATATCCCGGAGGGACGCAATCATTAAAGGAAGCCAAAGCATGGCCAGACGATGTTATAGAGAAAGCTACGCGCTGGCAATAACCCATTACAGGGTAAAACCTGTTTGCCACGTCTTGAGTAGGTTCAAATCAACCCAACAGTCCCGAATCGAGTGATTAATGTCGGTCAAAACCTTAACCCTCAAGTGAAGGAAGAGTTCATCGAATTTCTTTGTAATAACGTAGGAAATTTTGCCTAGTCAACCTCGAAAATGCCAGGGATTAATCCACTACATTATCCCATGAGTTAATTGTCGAAACCACACATAAACATGTTCGGCAAAAAAGAAGAAAGTTGGGAAACAAACTGGCCTAGGCAGTAAATGATGAAGTCAACCGGTTATTGAAACTGAGATCGATCCGTGAAGTCAAATACCCAGAATGGCTGGCAAACCCTGTGGTAGTCAAGAAGAAAAACAGTAAGTGGCGAGTATGCGTCAACTTGACTGACTTGAACCAGACTTGTCCAAAGGATAGTTATCCACTCCCGCACATCGATTGACTAGTGGAAGCGATAACATGCTACAAAACGCTATCCTTTATGGGTGCATTTGCAGGTTACAACCAGAATCATGTGCATCCAGAGGACCAGGAGAAGACCATGTTCATAGCAGTCTGCGGGAGATTTTGTTACAAAGTAATGCCATTTGGTTTGAAAAATGCAGTTGCGACCTATCAACGTCTTATAAATACTATGTTCGCCAACCAATTAGAAAGAAAGATGGAAGTCTACATAGACTCCATGCTGGTGAAATTCGTTCGCGCGGAAGATCACGTAAAGCAGGTAGCGAAGTGTTTTAAGAAATTGAACAAATATGGCATGAAACTCAATCCGACAAATTCATAGGCTACATGGTGACTGAGCGGTGTATTGAAGAAAATCTGCGATAAATCAACGCACAGATAGACTCACCACTCCCGAGAAACTAGAAGGAAGTGCAGCACTCCCGAAAAACAAATAAACCGAACAAGTGCCTTTCGTTTTTTAAATTATTGAAAAGAAATAGGAGATTCGAATGGAATGTGGAGTGCGATAAAGCTTTTAATCTCCTAAAAGCTACTTGGCTACCCCCACCAATCCTCGCGAAGCCAGCTGATGGTGAAACTATATTTCTCAATGGAGGAGTATCCTCCGCACCTATAAACAACATACTAGTTCGAGAGGAGAACAATGACTAGAAGATGATTTATTATATCAGCAAAATATTAATAGTCGCCGACATGCGCTACCCCACTATCGAAAAATTGGCATTAACAATAGTAATGTCGGCAAGCAAACTCCACGATAATTGTGATAACGAAACATTCACTCCGCGTCGTGCTCCGCATCCCCAGTTAGTCGCAACGACTGGTTCAATAGGTGATTGAGGTAAGCGAGTACGACATCAAATATATATTCAAAACACCAATCAAGTCCTAGGTCCTAGCCGACTTCGTCGTGGAACTCGCCCATCCGCAGAATGTTATTCGTGATAATGCGCTAGTATGAAAACAGAGCATCATCCAAAACAAGATTAGAAATAGGAATCCATTTGACATCTCCACCTGGGAGATCTTGGAGCAGTCTTATCGACTTGGATACAAAGCTTTAAACAACTAGGCAGAGTATGAGGTCCTGACAGCAGGGTTACAACTTGCGACAAGCTTAGGAATAAATGCAATTAAAGCACACAGCGACTCGCAACTAGTAGTTCGGCAATGCAATGGAGAGTACAAGACGAAAGATGAATAACTCGAATTTCGATTGGTAAAACGGCTTGCATCCAATTTCAAGCAGTTTGACATAGCTCGAATACCTCGTGGTGAGAACTGTGCAGCTGGCGCACTGGCAGGGCTAGCATCTACCTCTGACCCGCTAGTCAAGTGGATAATTCCGGTTAAACTCAAAGAAAAACCATGCATTCCTGGAATAGCTGTAACCATAGTCAATCCCATAGATAGCACAAGTCAGTTAGGAGAGGTCAACAACTCACAAAATTTGATATGTCGCAGGGAGACCAGCAAGAACATTGGCAAAAACACGGGCAATCAGTCCGACACTAGAACTCAGCCGGCTTTGCCACCGAACTGGAGGGAGCTGATAACCCGTTATATCAAGCACATAATCTTTCCAACTAACAAGTGGGAAGCAGGAAAAGGTAAAATCCAAAGTGCCAGATACTCCAAGGTAAAAGAACATCTCTACAAGCGCAACATTAATGGGCCATATTTACTCTGCCTCGATGATAGTGAGGCTGCATGTTTGTTTGCTAAAATCCACGAAGGATCATGCGGAAGCCATTCTGAGGGTGCGCCATATCAATCAGGATAAAGCGCTAGGGATATTTTTTGCCAAGGATGGATGGCGACAGTGAAAACTACTCGAAAAAGTGTGAGAAATGCCAACAATATACCCAAAACCTTCATCGACCAATCAAAGCTCTAACCATGATAGTTATTCTCTATCCCTTCATGCGTTGGGCAATGGACATCGTTTGACCAATAGAGGCCTTGGGTCCTCAACGACATCGCTTCATCCTAATTCTCACCGACTATTTCACGTAGTGGGTGGAAGCGAAATCTTACCAACAGGTAACAGGTACTAGTGTTAAAAAATTTTTATGAAAAAATATAATATGCAGGCATCACCTCCCAAAGGAAATAGTAACCGACAACGGTACTAACCATACCTTGAAACATGTTTGACATTTGTGTGAAGCATGGTAAATACAACTAACAACGTCAAAATTGAAGTATACGCAAGCCAACTGACAAACGGAAGAAACCAACAAAATTATCCTTAGCTGCCTCGAGAAGGGATTGGACTCCAAAAAAATGAGCTACCCGAAGGAACTCAACAACGTGCAATGGGCATACAGAACAACACCCAAAAAACCTCAACAGGTGAAACACCTTTCCCTCGCCCTTTTGGAATGGAAGCAATGGTTCCAGGTTAACTTTTGGTACCCAGCCTCTGAAGAACTCATAGCCCTAGCCATGAGCTCCTGAATAACAACCTATTAGCATACAACGTCGACCTGATCGGCGAGAAAAGGGATCTCGCCGTCCTTAAGATGCAAAGCTACCAACACGTTACAACCAAGCATTACAATTTCAAGGTCAAAGAAAGGAGGTTCGGCGAAGGAGACCTAATCTTGAGGAAAGTTTTCGAAAACACCAGAGACATAAAACTGGGAGCAAACTGGGAAGGACCTTACTGAGCCAAAAAGTAATCTGAGACGGGGTGTATCGACTCGAAGATCATGAAACAAAGAAGCATGTTCTTAATGCTTGGAACGCAACCAACTTGAAGCGATTTTATGCATAAGTTTTCAAAGTTATTATAAAACAATTAAACTAAGGCTTTGGCTTGATTCCTAAACAGGTACGTAGGTAGCTCGTGAAAGCGGGTCCAGCTATCAAACCCAACATGATTGTTTATCCTTAATAAACATACAAAAAAAAATTTCTCGAGGAGAAAGGTCAGATACGGCCTCATCCACAACCATCATCGCGCCACCTTGATCTTGAAGAGTGTAAGATACAGCCTCATCCGAAACCATAACAGGTTCAATGAATTCTTCGATAACAAGATCGGAGGTCTCCATCTCGACGACGAGAGCTTTGTTCCCCAGAACACGTGCTTCAAGTTTAGCTCGCTCTCCCGCAAAATCAAAATTGTCATGCTGAATAGTTATTAATTAGTAGAGGTTATTGCGGTGTTGTTGGAGAAAACAATCATGAAGATCACACTCCGTCCTCTCATCCCATTTAGCTTTCATATCATTCAAGCATGCTTTAAATTGTGCATCCTTCGCAGAAGCTTCGTTCGACATACGAGCAATCTCTATGGCCAACACCTTAACTCTGGTTGCCAAAGCCGATTTCTCGTTAGAAATATTCCAGAGCTCCTCTCCCTGTTGGGAGATGGCAACACCTAAATCAGACTTCCAGCAAGTGGACTCCTCCCGAGACACCGCCAACTCGGCTTTTGTATCAGCCACATCTTTCCCGAGAGCGTAGATGCGAGTTTTGGAGGAAATACTACTCGCAGAATATTCAGCCCAAACACTGAAGTCGTTAAAGGCACAAATAAATTGAAAATGACAAGGTTAATCAAGCATATAGACAAGTCAGAATAAAAGTGAGCAAATTCAAATACCACATAGAGCTTTTCTGCTGCATCGATGTAAGGAGTCTTCCCCGCCATCCTGTCTAACTGACAGAAGATGTGGTCATCATACAATGTCATCAACAAGCTTAACTGATGAATGGACCTGAAAGGAACCACTTACCTAGTCCTCACAGCGATAAATCAAACAATCGGACACAGGCACACGCGTGAAAGATTCTCAATTGCAGTTTCCCTCCAAAAGCTTTGCCAGAATCTCGAAAAGATCTCCAACAGTTTCCAAATCGGAAACAACTACAAAATAGCAAAAACAAAAGTCAGCACGAAACAAATAGGTTATATTGTTGCCAGCCAAATAAAAAAATATTGATCCTTCAAGAAGTGGTTCTTGTCAAGAATTCCCAAAATGACGCGTCGCCCTGATTGCGGCGACACATATATGTAGTGCTAATAGAACTATACACAATAAAAGCTAAGTAGATGAATGAAATTCAAATTGATACTCTCCTCAACGGCCCGGATATACATTCTCAAGACAACCCGAACAAATGACGGGCACAGTTGAAACAAAGGAATAAAAAAACTAAGGGTGGCCTTCTCAAAGAAAATAAAAAAAGCACTAGAAAAACCAGAAGAAGCTCATTCCGGAAAACGAGTCCCAGGGGCCTAAACCGCAACTAAGGTGATGCCTATCGCGAGCTGCCACCAATATAGAGCCTCATTGGTATACATCGACTTATAATGCGAGCCATAGAGTTTGCCTCTCACGGCAACAACCTTTTCTCTTTTATCGCTCCAAGAGCGTCGCCGTTCCAAACCAACCTAAGTAGATGTTTCATTCTCCATTAGGTCAGGACAACAACAGTTGGTGAAGGCGGTGCTTAACGCGTTATATTGACCACCATAAAAGAAATTGTTGTGAAAACTGAAAGAGTCTCCAGAAGTAGTCGAACTAGCTGTAAGAATCTCAGAATTAAAATAATCGCTATTGACGTCACTCATAAAACCTAGAAGCAACAAAAAAAAGACGAAGCAAAATAAAGTAGAAGAATCACAAACTAAGAATCGCAAACGAAGTAAGAGAAACAAGCTCCCAAATATAACGATCTTAGAAGAAACTAAAGCGATCAATTCCGACCAATGTTTCAAAAGCAAGTAGAAAGCAAATGAAGAAACAAAACCAATATGACATCAAGCATCGCGTGCTAAAAAATAATCAGGCCCAGTAAGCGACAAAATATTTCGAAAGCGACGACGTGCCCGCTAAAAACCGTCAAAGACCCATAAATGGCCTAGTAACTAAAAGTCGACAAAAGACTTCTACGAAAATGAAACAGAATGCCAAGAATGCCCATCATGAGTAATCCCAATACAAGAACTCATCATAAAAAATGGGGCAGATAAAAAATAATCAAAATACACTAAATTCAGAAATTCTTATTTAAATGGAGCTTTCTGGAATAGCGTCGTCGGAACTCGAGCTAGAGGCGCCTTGATCATACCAGGTTTGGTCGGAAAAAGTTCCGGCAACAACAAGGTCATGAATGTCAAGCTCGGGGCATCGCGCAACATGAGCTGCTGCCCCAGCCGCTGACCGATTCTTTTCGAGTTCCTTCACCTCTACCTTAGTGAACGGGTCCTCAAGCAAACGCCTAGCCATCTCCACGCGAGCCTCACTGACTTGGTGTGCTGAGACACACTGCAGGTCCTCCACCTTCCAGTCACAAAGTCTTTGGGCTTTCTCCAATGCCCTCTAATACTGACCAACAATAAATGCATAAATACGCTCAATTGCTCTCTTCTGGATCAATTGCTGCTTCTTGAACTCTTTCACTAAGAGTGCCTTCGTCCTCTCATTAGTCAGCCCCCTTGATACCAATGGTAAGTTCTGCTATTCAAGAAGAGCAAGCTCAGCATCCCTTTTTACTTCGCGCTGACTCACAAGAGAGAGAGTAGGTGCAAGGTCTGCAACAGAGCGGTCCCCACACAGGCAGAGGTGGAACGACAGAAGCTTAGCACATCGGTCCTTATAACCGCTAACGAGGTTTGCAGTCAGCCCGACGGCCTGATCATAACAGAAAAACCTATAAAAACTAGAAATAAAAGAAAAAAATTTATGTATAAACCTTCCCCAAGGAAACCATAACATCACAAAAAGTGTCTTTTTCGAGAAGATTTGATACCAGAAGAGCCTGGGAATCCAAGGGGATGACCCAACTACATAGGAGGGCAAAGACATCCGACTCTTCAGCGAAAGAAGGTTCAGGTGGGGGAGGAGTGCCCTCACGATGTTCCCGCTTTGAGGAAGGTTCTCCGCACTCATCCTCCTGAGGCCTATCAGAACGAGAAGGATCACGCCCCCTCTTTCGGACGTCAGCAAAACCAAGGGGATGACGGACACAAGAACCTAAAATAATCAACATAGGAATTCTTTCCATAAGAAAAGTAATCCGATAAATGTTCCAAGGAAAACAATATTCTAGAAAAAACGACCAAAGAGAGACATTTTGATAACAATTAAATGCTTCAGAACATACATTCACCATGACCCGAACGAACACGAGAGCGGGGAGTAGGATGCTCTGCATACTCCAGACTGGAAGACACCTCGTACAAAGTGGCAATGGTGCGACGTATCTTATATGTACTAAATGAGCTCCACTGACAGTCGCCATGTTGAAACAAAGGGACGACCTCCTCCCTCCGGTTCCGAGCAAAGTGCAACTCAGCTATATAAAAAGAAAGGCTAATTAAGATGGAACAACTAATGAAAATAAACAAGAAGTGAAGAAAAAAAGAGCATACCAAGCACGCGACCCCCAACTTCACGAGATCTTCAGAAGGAGTCTCCCAACTGAGTCAGAAACAATCTCAAACCAGAACATATGGTTCTTCCACCCTCATCATGATCTGGAACCCCTCGAGCCATTCGAGGTAGGATGTGAAAAAAACGGAAACATCTCCCTAGACCGGATCCTCATTTTCACAGGGCAGATTTATAACAAGGCCCTGAAACCAGGCTCGACTCCCTATTCGCGAGCAAGCGTGAGCAAAGCAAGGATTTGGCGGAAGAGGGACGGGTACATATGCTCCAATAAGATCTTGAAGTCCCACAAGAGTTGTAGCAAACACTCCGGAAGCGGAAAAAAAGTCTGCAACGGTCAAAAAAGAAGATTGAAGCACAGAGAAACCACGCTGGAAAGGGCGTGGGGAAAGAACCGCGAAGCTTGATCGAAGCCGAGATCCTATTCCGAGCACAAAATGACTCCAAATCGGCAACAGAAATCCCCGAACTAGAAGAAGATCGACCAGAAAACCTAGATTTTGAACTGGATGCCATGTAGAGTAAATGAAGGTGAAAGATTAAGATGAACAAAAGATGAAATAAGACGAAAGTAAAACAAGAGAAGAAAGGTCGCAAATCAAATATAGATCAGAAGTGTCAAAAATGACAAGATAGTAGAAAAGCAGTTTCTGCGAATCCCAATTACCAAGGCGCCCTTTTATTCCACGCACTATTATACACGATCAACGCAACAATGACAGCCGTCGATCTACTCTCTAAAAAATCTGACCGTTCTTCATCTTATGAATGCGTTGAAGTCAAAATATTTGAAAGTCCAAACGAATCAAATCAAAGGATAGAAAATCACTTCCTCATTATTACCACGCTCAGATAATAAAGCTAGGGAGCAATTGTTAACCATAGACCAAATACGATTAATCCAACCTAGTAAAGCCCATTTCCTAATTATGAGGTCCATTAATTAACGTGAAATAAGAGACCCGAGCTACGTCAACAGAGCAATTAAATGACAGCGCGAATTGCGACGTATTAATTACGCCACACTGATTAAGGAATACTTAATGACGAAATCAATCAACATTAATGAAAAAGATCACATAGCACACATAAAAGAGAAAAGTCATGAGGCGTTGAAGGAAATTTTTCTTAAAAATTAAGTTCAGTTTTTCGCTAATTTGCTAAACCTTAATTCTCAATATTAAATTTCCGCAAATACTTTGTAATTTTATTTCCATTTGCTAAATAGAAAATAGTTTTCAGCACAAACAATCACATATATATGTATAATAATTAATTTTATTTCCACATACTAAATAGAAAATAGTTTTCAGCACAAACAATAACAATTATTCATGTATATATTTAATAGTATGAAATGTCTTCGAAATGATTATAAAATTGTTTTCAGCTGAATCTGACAATCGAGTCTCACTAATTATTGATAAAATAAACAAAACAATATATTTTGTTTCAAAGACCAAATACGACACCTTCCATTTATATTATTGGGGGGGCCTTTACTGTGAGAGTCGCCAGTCAAACACTTGGTGAAACGAACTTTATGTCTTTTGTTTGTCATTTCTCGAGTCCTCGAACCATCGAAATAACTATAACGGAGCTTTAGAATTAACCCCAAACCATGGTGATTTTTTTGGGCTTCAACTTTTTACTACTTTGCATAAAGAAAAAGAAACTATTTTCCTTTTTTTGCTTTAAGTATAATATCCACTAACCAAGAAAAAGAGTAACAAAGTATCTTTTATTATTCGCTTGCATATAATCTATAAAGACTATAGTTATAGATCGGATTATGTGGTCTAGAATTTGTGTTGTATTCACTTAACGTGGCTTCCAATGCGTACAACGATACCGTCAATGTCTCGTACGTATCCAACCTTCTGGCCCCATTCCTTGTCTTCTGGCTCGCTTATTGCCACTGCACCCTTCTCAACTGCCCTCTACACAACGTCCTCACTCATCAACACAAATTCAAAAGATAAAAGTATATACGATAACTTTTCAACTCAAAACTAATTGACAATAAATCTTATATGTTACTTGATTAATTTCCATTTTTCTAATGATGAATATCCCATAAATCTCTTAGAGAAGGAAGTGGTTCAAACTTAACATATCAGAAATACCATATCTAAATAGTCACTTATACGAATCACATAAGTAAAAAAATCATTTTTGCAAGAAAACATTTGTTGGATCAATTTTGAGCTCTGATATATATTAGAAACCATAAGGTTCCAACTCAAAACAACCGATTAGCAATAAATAGATGGGCCCATAAATCTTATATATTAGTTAAGAATGTAAGAATTATTTGAGGGTCACACGTGTATTAATTAATGTGTTAGGGTCATAATCTAAGAAGTCAAAACTTATGTAGTCACTTTGGTATAAAGTAATTGACTCGGGCATAAGTGTAATGAAAAATTAATTGTGGATACATTATGTAATTTCTAATTTGATGAAGGGCCGAATTAGAAATTATTTCTATATATATAGAAAGATTATGGTCTCCATAACAACCCTAATTAGAAATTCAGAAAATCTCTGCATCCCAATCTCATCAACAGAAACCTCAGGATATTCAAGGTTCGTTGTGGAAGAGCCATATTTCCTAAAGTTCAGATCATAAGCTATGGATCCAAAAGGTACGCTTCCGCTAACGTTTATATTAATCAGGAATTGGCATGTTTAGGTTTATGGAATAAAATAATTCTAACAATTGGTATCAGAGCACCATGTTGAGTTTCTGTTTGATAATCAAGTTTTTTCATGAAATTCAGATTTATTTCTTTACTGAAAATTTAGATAGTTGAATCTGAATATTTTTCAAAGGTTTATGATAATAAGACTATTTTTATTAATAAATTCGAATTTATTATTGGGTAAAAATTCAGATTGTTGAATCTGATTTTTCGTTCATGATTAAATATAAATCTGAATTCTGGTGGTTAAAATTGATTATAAGATCTGATTGATATGCATGTGTAGATTAAAAGCATGTTTAGATCTAAATAAAGTCTATTTGATCTCAAATCTAAATATTGTTTGTTGTTTTAAAATTTTGATTTTCGGAATTTTCTAAAGCAATTTTCGGTTCTGTTTATAAAATTATTTTTCGAAATTCTGAAAAAAATTTCAAAACATTTTGAACAAAATTTTTGACCTGTTCATAAGCCTTGGCGGCTGTGTTTTTTGATCGAATATTATCTTAGGTTTTACATGAGGTTGAAGAATAAACATCAAAGCTCGTCGTTTCATTAATGTTTCTATTGGACCTATTTTTTTGTTTTTTTATTTTTTTTTATTTTTTGGGCTTAGGCCAATTTTTTTTAAAAAAGGATTGGGCCGTGGGCCTGTGCAGACTGATCTGCGATTTAAAGTTGTTATCGCAGGAAGGACTGGAACCCGAGTTTTGTGACTCGGTTTGCGTTATTCCTTTCCTTCTTCAAGCATTAGGCTACACATAAATACTTGCACAAAATTTCCAGAAACTTTTTAATATATGGCTGTGCAAAAATAAAAAAATAAAGAAATTAATAGATAAAATTGATTATGCAAGTTTATTATTTGAAGTGGATTAATTGATGTAAGATGTTGTCAAAGTAACCTCTCTTGTGGTTATTTTTTCATGAATAATATTAAATGTTATATGTATATATATTCATGCAAATATTAAATCGATCCAACGGTAGGTTTATATTTGGCCGGATTATATACATACATGTGATGATAAACATGTGAAAATTATTAGTAATAAACATGTGAATGATAAATCGGTCCAAAGAAAAGTTTATAATTTACCATGCATTATTGTCAATGTTTGATTATTACAATAAGAGTATCGCCAACAGTTAATATTACTGTCCAAAGACTTGAAATTAATGTAGCACTTGGTATCTTGTGATGGATTGTATAAGCGTTTATTCTTTATTATTGATTTATTTCGCTTTAATTGTAAGTAACTAATAAAAAATTGTTCTCTTTCAGTATCTGCAAACTTAGGTTCAATTCCAACATTTACTGGTTCTAATTACAAGGAATGGAAAAGTAAAGTTAAGATTGTGCTTGAGTGTATGGATCTTGACCTTGCGCTAAGGATGGAACAACCTACTTATCCTACAGATACCAGCACTGCTGAGTATAAGGCGGTTTATGAGAAGTGGGAACGTTCTAATCGCATTAGTTTAATGATCGTTTTGGACACCATTCTAGAAACTTTTAGAGGTGATGAGGAGATCAATGATCTCAAACAGTTCCTTGCTGAGATGGACTTACGATTTGCAAGTAGCAATAAAGCAGAAATAAGTACGCTTCTGTATCGCTTTAGTACCATGAGGTATCACGGCAAAAGAAACATAAGGGAGCACATTTTGGAAATGTCCAACATTGTTTCAAAAGTCAAGACTCTTAAGACTGAACTTCCAGAAGAAGTGCTCATATTTTTTGTCTTGAACTCCCTTCCTCCTCAATTCAATCAATTGAAATCCAATTACAACACACAGAAGGAGAAATGGTCTCTTAATGAGCTCATTTCATATTGTGTGCAAGAGGAGGATAAGATGAAAGAAAGTGCTCATATGGTTAACACTTCTAAGAGTCAGGGAAAAAGAAGGAAAATTGAGGTCGTTAAGAATGAGGCTGCTAAAAGTCCAACTCAAAGGAAGCATACTACGGTTGAAGATACCTGCTTCTTTTGTAGGAAAGTTGGACATATGAAGAAGAACTGCCAAAAGTACAACGCATGGCGTGTAAAGAAAAGTAGTTTCCTTGCTATGGTCTGTTCAGAAGTGAACTTGGTTGAAGTACCCAGAAACACTTGGTGGTTAGATTCAACTGCAACTACTAACAACAGTGTTTCATTGCACGGTCTGAGCTATCAAAAACTAATTGATGCTGAAAGATGCATTCATGTGGCTAATGGATTTTCGGTGGATGTAGAGGCAATAACGCATTTTAGATTATTTATTAGTACTGGTTATTTTTTGGATTTGAAAGACACTTTTGTTGCATCGTCATTTAGACAAAATTTGGTTTTTGTTCCTTGTTTAGACAAATCTGGTTATTCTTGTCTAACTGAACATGGAAAAGCTACTTTGTCTTTAAATTCAGTTTTAATTAAAACTGGTACACTTATGGATAATCACAATGTTTATATGCTTGACACTGTAGCTTCTCATGATGAAAGCTTAAGTGTCGAATCAAGAGGTACTAAACGAAAATTCAAAAATGCAAGTTCAGGAACTCTGTGGCACAAACGTTTAGGGCACATTTCTAAAAATAGAATTGAGCGACTTGTGTCAGATGGTATATTGAGTTATGTTAATTTCACAAACTGTGATGTATGTGTGGACTGCATTAAAGGAAAACAGACTAAACATAAGAGATTAGGTGCATATAGAGCTCAAGAAGTCCTTAGTTGATACATACAAATATTTGTGGATCTTTCCCTACGGTGTCTTGGAACGGTCAACAATACTTTATATCTTTCATAGAAGATTACTCTCGATATGCATACTTGTTTCTTATTCATGAGAAATCAGAGTCTTTGGACGTGTTCAAGAAGTTTAAGGCTGAAGTTGAGAACCAACTTGAGCGAAGGATAAAGTCTATCAGATTTAATCGTGGTGGTGAATAGTACGGTCGGTATGACGGTTCAGGTGAACAACGTCCAGGACCGTTTGCCAAATACTTAGAGGAGTACAGAATTGTCCCACAATATACCATGCTTGGGTCTCCCAGTACGTCCGAAAGACGCAACCGAACTCTTAAGGACATGGTAAGGAGTATGATCAGTCATTCCACCTTACCTGAATCACTCTAGGGAGAGGTACTAAATACTGCAGCTTACATTATTAATCGGGTACCAACTAAGGCAACTGCGAAAACACCTTATGAGCTTTGGACTGGCAGAAAACCTAGTCTGAAGCATTTTTACATTTGGGGATGTCCAGCTGAGGCTAGGCCTTATAGACCATATGAGAAGAAACTGGACTCCAAAACTGTGAGCAATTACTTTATTGGTTATTCTGAGCGATCTCGGGATTACAAATTTTATGATCCCACACAAAAGAACATTTTTGAGACGGAAACAGCTATGTTCCTTGAGGATATTGAATTTGGAGGGAGAAATGAAGTTAGAGATGTCATCTTTGAGGAAGAATCGGACTCAGTTCCTAAACGATTCATATAGTTGCTTTTGATTAAGCAAATTATTGACATTGAACCTCTTCATCCAAATCAAGATGGCAATGAAAGTCAAATTCAAAATCCTCAAGAACTAGTGCATCAGGAACAAGTGCATAAGCGGCGATCCACTAGAGAAAGAAAAAGTGCCATCACAGATGATTATATAGTATTTCTTATGGAACAAGAGAAAAATCAAACTCATTTGGAAGATGATCCTATCAACTTCTGTAAGGCAATAGGTAGTTCCAATTCAGATAAGTGGGTCAAAGCTTCTAAGGAAGAGTATCAGTCAATACTAGACAATAAAATTTAGGACATTGTCCAACTATCAGAAAGAAAGAAAACAATTGGTTGCAAATGGATATTTAAAACCAAAATAGACTCAAGTGGTAATGTGGAGAGGTATAAGGCTCGTCTAGTAGCTAAAGGCTATACTCAGAAAGAAGGGATTGACAATAAAAAAACCTTTTCTCCAGTTTCATCAAAGGATTCTTTTAGTACAATCATGGCCCTTATTGGACATTATGATTTAGAGGTTCACCAGATGGATGTCAAGACAACGTTTCTCAATGGAAACATTGATGAAACAATTTATATGGAGCAACCAGAAAACTTTGTATTAGGTTATTCAAAGAATGTATGCAAGTTAAATAAATTCATCTATGGGATAAAACAAACTTCTCGTCAATGGTATCACAAGTTTCATGAGGTAATCACCTCTTTTGGTTTTGAAGTGAATTTGGTTGAAGATTGTGTGTATCAAAAGTTCAGTGGGAATAAGTGCATTTTCCTGGTATTGTATGTTGATGATATACTAGTAGCCACTAACGATATAGGCATGTTGCATGAAACCAAGAAATTTCTTAAGGAAAAATTTGAGATGAAAGATCTTGGTGAAGCATTTTTTGTATTAGGAATCCAAATTCACCGAGATCGAAATTGAGGAATTCTTGGATTGTCACAAAAGACCTATATCGATAAAATATTAAAGAGATTTGGCATGCAAGATTGCAAACCAGGTGATACCCCTGTCGCTAAAAGAGACAAATTTTGCCTCAATCAGTGCCCTAAAGAAAAATTGGAAATTCAGGAGATTCAAAAGATTTTTTATGCGTCAGTTGTAGGGAGTTTAATGTATGCTCAAATTTACACGCGTCCAGATTTAGCGTATATTGTTGAAGTTTTGGGCAGATACTTAAGTAATCCAGGTTTGGACCATTGAAAATCAGCCAAAAAAGTCATGAGGTACCTACAGAAAACAAAGGACTACATGTTCACGTATCGGAGATCAAATAATTTGGAGATCATTGGGTATTCTGATTCTAATTTTGCTGGATGTCAAAATAGTAGAAAGTCAACTTCAGGGTATGTTATTTTGTTGGCTGGTGGAGGTATTGCTTGGCGTAATGCGAAACAATCGCTCGTAGCTTCCTCCACAATTGCTACAGAATTTATAGCAATACTTGAGGCATCCAATCAGGGACTTTGCCTAAGGAAATTTGTCACTAAGCTGCAAATTCTTGAAGGAATTGAAAGACCATTTAAGCTATATTATGACAATAAATCAGCGATTTTGTACTCCAACAAAAATAGGAGCGCAACAAAGTCCAAGTTATCAAGATTAAATTTCTCGTTGTTCAGGAGAAGGTACAAAATAGAGAGATTTCTATAGAACACTTAGGGACAAACTCTATAATAGCAGATCTTCTTACAAAAAGTATTCCACCAAAGTTCTTTCATGAGCACACTGCTCGAATGGGTGTTTCAACATTTATGGATCATTTGGTTTAGTGGGAGTTTTTCATTTGGTTTTAGGTTATATGTTTTGGTTGTGTTTATGCACTTTTCCTGATCAGAAATAAAAAATTTCAGTTTACACTCTTTGTACAATAAAGTTTAAAGATCTCAATAAAGTAGGACCAGTTGAAAATCGAAATGTACTGATCAAATTTCATGTGATTTTCATGCCACACTTTTCATAATTGATCTATGTCATTTGGCTATATTGATTTCAATGACCATATTATAACGAAGGTTTAGTTATTTTTATTATAACGAAGACCGCTATGATCCTATATTTTTATAGTCAGTGGACTATATTATTTATGCCCTGCTATATAATGACAATTTTGAACTCATAAAATCTATCACATTTTCAGAATACATATGTGACCTAGTGGAAAATTTTAAGAATTATTTGAGAGTCACACATGTATTAATTAATGTGTTAGGGTCATTATCTAAGAAGTCAAAACTTATTTGGTCATTTTGGCATAAAGTAATTGACTGAAACAAAAGTGTTATGAAAAATTAATTGTGGATACATTATGTAATTTCTAATTTGATCAAAGACCAAATTAGAAATTATTTCTATTTATAAATAGAAAAGTTATGGTCCCCATAACAACTCTAACTAGAAATTCAGAAACTCTATGCATCCCATCAACAAAGACTTCATGCTATTTAGGGTTCGTTGTGGAAGAGCCATATTCCCTAAAATTCAGATGATAAGCTATGGATCCAAAATGTACGTTTTCGCTTATGTTTATATTAATAAAAAATTGGCATGTTTAGGTTTATGGAATAAAATAATTTCAACAAAAAAATCTTCATCTTTGGATGTGAGACATTCTACTATGAGTATATAGAGAGAGTAGGATCGATCAAGTTACCTTGAAAGCGGCATCAACATCAGGGTAACAAAAGCAGACTTCAATAGGTGCTCTCTCACGAGCTGATTGAGTAGACTGAACATTCCCGGTTAGATCATCAGTCTCATGCTGGTGAAGCGGTGTGAACGCTATTGTCGTTTGCCCACTCTCTAGCTCACCCCATCTGTATATGT
The DNA here is from genome assembly GCA_023374145.1 of Lepidium sativum. Lineage (NCBI taxonomy): Eukaryota > Viridiplantae > Streptophyta > Magnoliopsida > Brassicales > Brassicaceae > Lepidium > Lepidium sativum. The sequence goes on from JAKUCM010003033.1 coordinate 29,567, forward strand.
ATCATGATCTGATTTCAAACAGTTACATGGCTGTCTAAATAAAATCTAAGTAATAGTAACAACATAATGTAAAAACCTGTGAGACTCGTCAAGACGACGAACGTTGTGACCAAAGGCTTTAGAATAGAATTCTACGGATTTAGCAACGTCCTTAACGTATATAACTGTGTAAGCAAACGTCGGTTTCATCATATTCGACGCCATTTTTTTCAATTCTTCTGATTCTGATCTGATCTTTCACTATTTTCATCGTCAAATTTTACGTCTATTGTTGCAATGCATATGATCTCTCTTCGTGTTAAACACGTGGTCTATTGCATGACACTTCGTGTGTAGGCCACCTTTTGCTGCCACGTGGGCCTTTTCACTTTTGGCCCTATTATCACAAATGGGCTTTGGGGTTAGTTACACTGTGAGTTAAAAAAAAAAACAAGAAGCCGAAACACTACTTAACTAAAGAAAGCCATCTACCACCGTCGATTTAAAATAATCAACGATCAAAAACTTTCCATATAGCTCTCACGCGGATCGCAATCTTACACCGTTGAAATAAGTTAAATCGAACGGCTACATTTAGTTTCTGAGTTAACGTCTCCTTATATAAGTAGCAATTCCTCCCCCTTAAAATCACAATCGGAATTAAACTTCATTATCTGAGTTCCAAAGAGATCTCTTTTATTTGTTTGGCGTACTGAGTAAGAGCCAGAGCGAAGAAAATGTCAGGAAGAGGAAAAGGAGGAAAGGGATTGGGAAAGGGAGGAGCAAAGAGACACAGGAAGGTATTGAGAGATAACATTCAAGGTATCACTAAGCCTGCAATTCGTCGTCTTGCTCGTAGAGGTGGTGTTAAGCGTATCAGTGGTTTGATCTACGAAGAGACCAGAGGAGTTCTCAAGATCTTTCTCGAGAATGTTATCCGTGATGCCGTCACTTATACTGAGCACGCCAGGAGGAAGACGGTCACTGCCATGGATGTTGTTTATGCTTTGAAGAGGCAAGGTCGCACTCTCTATGGTTTCGGCGGTTAAGTTTAATCCAGATCCAGTCTTTATTTAGGGTTTCGGGATTTCTTGTTACCAGTTAGAAGTTTGATTAGTCGAATTAAATTCACAAGTTTGTAGCTTTCTCTTTTGATTTCTTTTCTTAATGTTGTTACTAAATCTCTTAGCAAATGTCTGCTTGGATAATGAGAATGAATCCTTTGCTCTATTTTCTCAATCGTCTCATCTCTGGATTGTACAAAATCGGACTTTGTACCATAAATTCTCATCAGATTAAACTTCATTAATGTAATCTTGATCGAAACATGTCTTTCTTCCAGGCTTTGTGTTGGAAAAATCCACCATTTTCATGAACAGTTAGAAATATATTTTTAATCAAAACCCAAAAAATTATTGTTTAGAACAATATAAATATTAAAGAACCAAGCAACAAACTTAATTTGAGCTAAAACTAAATGAAGAGTCTGATAATGATATATTGCTGTTCAATTGTTTCTTACTCCGCCTTTTGCTTAGCGGAAGGAGTGCGAGGTGAGTAACGGTAGCCACTGGTGCATCTTCCTACAAACTTGAGAACTTCATCTATTAGAATCACCGGAAGCGACACAGCCAGCACCAGAAGCCACTCGTTCAAGCTTAGTGGCACTATCCCAAACACCTGAGCTAAGAATGGTACATAAAGTATCACAAAGTGGAGTCCGAATGAGACCGCCATAGCCAGAAGCAGCCATGGGTTCACCCATGGTGGCATTGAGACTAGACTGCCGTCTTCTGAGAGTGCGTTTAGGGAGTTGAACATTTCAATGGCTACCAACACCGACAGACTGAGTGTGGATGCTTTGATTTTCCCTTGCTGGAAATACTCGCACGGGTTTGAGTCGAATGAGAATGTCTGAGAGCCTGCTGTGAAATTTGACACTTTGAAGCCTTCCCATGTTGAGCATTGGTCCCAATGTGCAAGCTGTGAATAGCTCACGAGGCTGTGGCCGTCTTGGCTCAAGTCTATGCCCATGAAGCTGTTGTGTGTGTACCATATGATGAATACTCCTACAGTTGCTACTCCTACATAAATACCAATCACCTGTAGATCGGTAGGTAACAGTCAGTAAGAAAAAGTCCCAGAAGCCAGAAGATGAACAAGATATATAAATCCGTTATCCATACCATATAGCGGAAGAGGATCCAGGCAGTGATAAGCGAGTCATCGCTTCTACGAGGAGGCTTCTTCATAATATCCTTGTCAGGAGGGTTGAATCCCAAAGCCGTAGCTGGAGGACCGTCTGTTACAAGATTCACCCACAGAAGCTGAACAGGGATCATACCTTCTGGGATTCCAAGAGCAGCTGTCAAGAATATCGATGCAACCTCGCCAATGTTGGAAGAGATCATGTACCTTTTATTCATTCATCATCGTCAGACTACCATTTATAACTCAAGCCACCAATAGGAAGACGTATTTATATATATATCAACAGCAGACTAACCTGATGAAGGCCTTCATGTTGTTGTAGATGGACCTGCCTTCACCCACAGCTGCAACAATAGTGCTGAAATTATCATCTGCTAACACCATGTCGGATGCTTCCTTTGCTACCTGCAAAACTCAAAAGAGCATTAGAAAGCTGTAATCTATCAACATTCCGTGCTTGCAGATGACAGAAGAGAGACGAATACCTCTGTGCCGGAAATTCCCATAGCCACACCAATATCAGCCATCTTCAGGGCAGGAGCATCATTGACTCCATCTCCAGTCATTGCAACCACTTCTCCATCTTCTTTAAGTAACCTGACAATTTCTTGTTTGTGCTTTGGTTCAGCCCTCGAGAACAGGAGCCCTCCAGTTTGTCGTAGATGATTCTTTTTATCTTGAACATCCATAAATTCTTTTCCCGTCAAGCTTCTTGAGGCAATATCTTCACCTGCCTCAAATACGCCAATTTCACGACAGATCGCTTCTGCTGTGCTCTTGTTGTCTCCAGTAATGACCATGACTCGGATACCTGCTGTTCTACAATCTGCAATGGCTTGACGCACCTCTTTCCTCGGAGGATCCTTTAATCATTGAAAAGACAGAGCATGAGTACTCACCAAAGAGAAACAAGAAGGACAAATAATAAAAATACAGTGACCATGACTCACCCTTAAACCAACAAATCCAACGAATATTAGATTGGACTCGATTGAAGAATAATTGGTTGGATTGAGAAGTTGCTGGTGCGCAGGGTGGTCTTCACTTCCATCGTAAGTGGCAAAATCTGATGGAACATCTGCGAACGCGAATCCAAGACATCTTAATGCACCCAAGGACATTTCATGGAGGCTTTGTAAAATAAGATCCCTTGAGTACTGGTCAAGCTCTTGTACGGAGCCGTCAAGTAGCTGAATACGTGTACTCCTTTCCAATACATTTTCCACGGCACCCTGCATAACATCAAAATTGGTCTCTTAGGCGCTAGTAACAGAGGGCCAAAGCTTCACAGGTTTGACCTCAGGAAGCAATTTATATGATAAATGATGAAAACAGACCTTGACCAGTAGCAGCTTATTTCCTGCGCTTGAATCCACCATAACTCCCATTGATTTCCGGTCACGGTCGAATTCAAGGGTGGCAATCCGTTGGTCTAGTTCGCTCCATAGCCGACAACAACCTTCAATAATGATTCAGAAGAAAAGTGCGGGAGTTTAGTATCTATAGAACTGTATAAACATGAGTTACAGATATAACTCAGAATACATACGTAAGACATCGCCATTAGACGAAGATTTATTCAATCCTTCCGGAAATCCCATTTTCTCTACCAAAACCTGCTCAAAAAACACACTGCCATAATGAGAAAATTGCATAAAGTGATAACAAACAGGGGGTCTTTTTAGTATATTATTAGTTAAAAAGATAAAGGTGCAAGCTAGTGTGGTAGACCACTTTACCTTTAAAGCTGCCTCAGTAGGCATGCCCCTAGATACAAATTGATTGTCAGATTTCTCAACACTAGCATCATTGCAAATGGCAGCAATTTTTGCAATCATCTGAAGATTTGCATCCATGCGACCGGCTGGCCAGTCTTCAATCTTTCCATCTCGAGGATCAAACGTAGTTCCCTCAACACTGAAAGATCGTAGGGTTCCAATCCTAGAACCCATAGCAACAAGCTTTGAAACTGACATTTTGTTGGTTGTCAGAGTTCCAGTTTTATCAGAGCATATCACGGTGGTGCATCCAAGAGTCTCCACACTAGGTAACTTCCTGACCAGAGCATTCTTCTGAGCCATCTTTCGTGTGCCAAGAGCCAAACATGTGGTAATAACTGCTGGCAGTCCTTCTGGAATTGCAGCAACCGCCAATGCTACTGCAATTTCAAAGTAATATGTGCACTTCTCGAAGGAGAACTTAAAGTTTCTGGGCCAGCCATCAACATACTCCCAGGACAGAAAGTACTTGACATTGATGAGCCACACTACCACACAGATCAACCCAATGATCAAAGTTAGAGCCTCCCCAAATTCGTTGAGTTTTTTCTTCAGAGGGGTATCTTCTTCGTGTTGTGAAGCTTCCTGAATCTGTGAGTGTACCTTTCCAATTTCAGTATTCATCCCAGTGTGTGTGACTAAGCACAAGCAGTTCCCGTTCACAACAGTGGTTCCTGCAAACACCATGCATTTCTTTCCTTGAATATCAGCATTCTCGTCCACAGACTTGGTGGTTTTGCTCACTGCTTCACTCTCTCCTGTTAAAGAACCCTGCTCAAGTCTCAGAGTTGAGCTGATCAAAGCAACCACACGCATATCAGCAGGCACCTTATCACCAACCCTAAGCTCCACAATGTCCCCAGGAACAAGCTCTTTTGCGGGCAAACTGGAAACCTTTTTCCCATCGCGCATGACAGTTGCTTGCTGAGACTGAATCTCTTTCAAAGCTTCCAATGCCTTCTCGGCATTAGTTTCTTGCCAGATCCCAACAATAGCATTCACAATTAAGATAAGAAAAATCACAAGCGGCTCAACAAATGCGGTGATGCCCATCTCACCTCCTTCGTCGCCATCTAAGAAGGCCAAGACAAAGGAAATAACAGCGGCCGCTAAAAGAATACGAACCAATGTATCACTGAACTGCTCCAATATCAACTTAAAAATTGATGTACCCTCAGGCTTCTCTAACTCATTTAAACCATAGATCTGATGCCTCTTCAACACTTCATCAGTGTTTAACCCTTTCTCAACACTAACACCGAACTTCTCTTCGCATTCCGCAACATCTTTACCCCAAGCAGGAAAAGTATCAGACTCACTCTTCGTCTGCTTATTCTCACTATCTTCACCTCCTTTCCCCATTATCTTCCACTGTGAAAGAGATCAAATTATTCAATACCCAGAAGAACATCTAATTGTAAGCTACAAAGTTAAACCTGAAGAAAACAGATATTGAGACTAAAAGTGAAAACAAACGATGAATAAACAATCAGATTCACAGTGTCTACCGAAAAAACCGACCCCACGGAGCAAAAATCGAGAATTCGAGTGGCCACATAAAACAAATCAGAGATCAATGTCAAAACAACAGATAATACAAAGAATTCAAAACACATACTACGAGAAAACGAAGAACACAGAGACAAGGAGATCGGAAAACTCACCAGAATCGGAGATTAAAAAACTCCGTACTGTTTCCTTCGATGCGGAATTCGTACGCCTCTCTCCAGATACTTCTCTTCTTCTGCTCTTAAGCACGCCTTTACATATATATTCGTTAAAATTATTAAATAATAATTTTGTTTTTATTATATTCTTAGAGTTTAATTGTTCGTCGCTTTCGTGGAAAGTGACAGGAACATACACGTTATTGCAATTAACTCCTTGTCTTCGCTTCGCTTATTTGTGAAACAATCTTTCTCTTTCTAAATTAAGGGGATAAAATGTCAAATGTATAAAGTTTCTGGGGGCAATCTGTATATATAAATAAGATTTAATTACAATTGAATGCGAATATTTTGCTTTAGGGACGCAAAAAGATTCTAACCTAGATTGGCCCGTTGGGCTTGGCCACGTCACGTGGATACGGAGATCACATGGGAGTACCTATGCCACGCCAAATTTGATACGTGGCGCAGTATTATTGGTTCGATGAGAAATAAGCCGGTTGCTTTTTTATTTGAGATCTCACCTTTAAATGGAAAGTCTGATAAACCAATTTTGAAAAATTCATCTACCTATTTGCCATGTTGAATAATTACATTTTTTAGAAGAGTTTAAAAAGTAATAATTTTTTAATTATTCTACATAAAAATGTGAATCTAGTTAATTAACCACTAAGGATCTAAAATTAAAGCATGTATCTATATTATAATAAAATCTAACATTTACTGTTGAATATATTGTTAAAATATATATATATATCTTTGTTTGTATGTGAGGTATAAGTATATATTTATTTAATTTATTTATATATTAGTCAATGCTTTTAACAAAAATGAAATGGAAAGTAATGCAGAAGATGAGGTGGGAAAGCAACGAAGGTCGGTTGTGAACATAAGCAAGTGAAGTTTGTCATTGGCACTATACGTTTACTTAGGCTGTTAGGCATTGTGTCCTAACTCTTTTAGGTGACCAGACTATATATTTACTTTCAAGGCTTTTTATGCGAAATGCCATGTGCAAATGTAAAATTATATACACCATCAGAATCTGTTATTTTTTTGGGGGAAAGTAGATAAGTAAATGACAAAGTATTTGTTTATTGCAGACAAATATTTATTACAACGTTGTATACTAATATGACACGTGTGAATCATTTGTTAATATGGACATATCAATGTCTATAATAAACGAAATGTTGATGTGCAATATAAAATATGTGTCCATGTCCATTGTCGAACACAAAATCAGATACGTGTCAAACAACTATTCGGTGGAATAGATGATTTATTTGTCCAGCATGGACAAATGTAAATATCCAACATGGGATTATGATACAATAATTAAAGAGATAAATAAGAATAGAAGGAGAAAAGGTTGAGAAAGAAGAGAAAAATGGGGAAAAATGGCGAGAAGAAATTGAAGAAAAAGAAGAAGGAAATCGAGTCATAAAAAAAGCATCATGGCACTACACATAATTTCGAAGTTAAAAGTTGCATTTGACATAAATATTTCTTTACTTTAATACTAAAGAGATATTATTAAATCTATATTTTAGAGAAATTTTAATGACTTAAAAGTAATAAAAAATTTCAAAGTTTTCTATATTTTTTAGAGTTTTAAGGATTATCTAAAAACTTTTTCTGAGTTTTACCTTAACATTTTCATTGTTTTCTGCAGATTACTGAATATTCTTATAAATTTTTACATATATAATATAACATATATCAAAATATTAAATATTAAATATTTTTCATAGTTTTCACATACAAAATGTATACAAAATACTAAATAAATTTTATAGTGATGTAAATTTTATAAATTGTATTTAACAAAAATCCTAAATTGTACAAATATTTTTTTCAAACTTGATGGTATGTAAAATTTCATTACTAATTATTTTATTTTTATTATTATTATTATCCATATTTATTATTTTTTATCTTTTATTTTTAATTATATATTTTTTAATCATAGTGAATGACTTTAAAAATCTCTCATTAAGATGCAATACTTTTAAAAATTGTATTTTATAAATAAATATGTATATAAACAACAAACCAATAACATATTATTTTATTCAATAACTAGAAAATTCTTTCATGACAAACCAATAATACTAAATTTGTATAGACTTTATGAAATTTATATAACTTGAAGAATTTTTATAAATATATAAATTAATAATACCAAAGATTTAAAAAATCATGATTAAATAACACTAAAATCTTAATAATTTCAAAATCTTAATAACTCTATATAAATACATAAAACAATAACACTTCTAAATTAAATTATTCAACTTTCTTGTTCATAGATGATATCAAAACCCTAAAACCTGTGAATTAAATTAAAGTCAGACATTTTCATAATCAGTTTTAACATTATCGATTATAAACTTAAGTGTTGGTCTAATATTTCTTATATTTGTCGCCATAGGAATCTGGTTTGTCTTTCTCCATCTACACCAAGTAATGAACGCAGGTTGTTGTCAATTCTCTTCTTAAGTTGTATGATATTACGTTATACTTTTTTTAGTTTATTGGAACTTGAGTCTCTCATGAACATACCATAGAAACCATACTTTTTGTGACCATGTACTTTTAATTTCTTATACATGGAAGATAAGGGCGGCCAGAAAAAAACAAATGTAAGAGAAGGACATGATTTTATAATCACTCATTTATTTTTCACACCATCTGATATGAAAATAAACATTATATAAAGAATTTAATATGATCATGTCACTGGTTATATCAATTCGTACAATTCATAAACTGTTAAATTCATTGACTTTTTATACAAAAAAAGACCCGTTCTGATGCTTTGAAGACCGGAAGCGAAGAAAAAAAAAGACTGCTTCATTTTTATTTTAAAAATCCCTTTAACCAATAAAAATGATTGTCTATTAAACAATAACTGTAAATATTCTAAAGTACGAAAAAATAAGTATATTATTTTTGAATTATGATTCTCCTTGCTTTTTTATTTGCAAATTCATTCAATTGTATATTCAAGTTTCTTTTCACTAAATACGTTTTTAAGTTTAATTGTTTTAACTATAAAATTATTCTGTAAATAAGTTTGTTTAAATTGTTTGTTCGGTGTTTTTAGTTAAACAAAAAGAAAATTGTAGGCGCCATTCGAACACATGCCTTAATCAATATTCCAAAAACACAAACACCACTAGATTAAAAGAAACTATTTTCTATTTTAGGATTGAGAAATTTTCTTACAATTTTGGGGCGGAAATTGGTGCTTTCCAACTTCCTCCACGGACCAAGTCTGATTATATCTAAAGTTTGAATCCATAAAAAACATATCGAGTTTGAATCAAACCACAATTTTGAGCCATTGTTTATAATACATATTCAATTTAAATTAACTGAAATAAATCAGTCTGTAGATTAAATAAAAAAACGAAAAAGATGATTTATTTTCTCGAACGTCGTCAAAATTCTAACCAAAATAGATTTACATGATACCACCATCAAAAAATCAGGTTAAAACGTGCAATGGACGTACTACTTCATAATAGCTAGTTGTTGTAAACTAATATGTATATATCCACAATTGTACATATATAAACTATATAACTTTTGTAGTCAATGAAGACAGCCTAAATCTATAATGGAGAAAAAACAAAGACCGAAACCAATTGGTCCATATAACACATCCAACAACCTGAGTATATTATTTCAAGTTGACTAAATGATTACTATATAAACCAAATACTTCTTTCATGTTTGTTTGTATACATTCCACATTAGCAAATATCCAACACAGTACAACGACTTTAATGGCTTCTAATCTTCCTCTCATCGTCCTCCTCGTACTCGCCTCTCTCTCTTTAGCAGCTGGATATCTTCATGATGAATCACATGTTGAAGATTTAGTTGAAGCTCGAAGTCTTCGATCTCTACTCGCTGGTCCAAAACTGGTTGCTGTAATTAGAAAAGGATCATCAGGATCTAAGGGATTTAGCAAAAGTAAGAATTCTCTTTTGTAAACCTAATGAAAACTGTTTCAGTTTTATGATCTTAATTCGATCAAATTTTAGTATGGAAGGTGAGATAGAAACTTAATGAAATTGCAGGTTCAAAGTCGGCAAAGAAAATAGGAGCAGTGGATGCAGCAGTTGTGGGATACATCATTGGAGCAATTGTGGGTGTAATTGTGATTTTGGCTGTTATATATTGTTTACTTCGTGTGTATATTAAACACCAAGACAAAAAAGCTCAAAGTCTTGAACAAGGTAACTTATTATTACCTTTCTGTTTTGGCTTTTTTTTTGCCAGAAGTTATTACATTCTCTATTGATTATTTTCTGTTTTTTTATATATATAATCAGATTACTCATTTATTAATAACATGCTACTACATTTTCTTGTTTTGTTTAAAGGTATTCCTAGTGAAGAAACCAACGAGTTATCAGAAACTCAGACTTCCAAAATAGAAGAAACTCAAATTTCTAAAACAGAAGAAATTAATGGGTCATCAGAAACTCAGACTTACAAAACAATAGAAATCAATGAATCATCAAAAGTTCATACTTTCGAATCAGAAGAAACTCAAACTTCGAAAACAGAACAAATCAATGAGCCATCAAAAAGTCAAACTTCTAATTCAGAAAAAGTCATCAGATCTTCCAAAACTGATGATGTGTGAAAAACATTATCACTTAAAGATTTTTTTTTGGGTGCCATTTGTTATTAATTTGTTACATGTTATTGATTTTCCTTGTATTAAATTATTCCAGTTTTGTTATTGTGTATAAAATTATTCTTCCCTTTTCGGTCATGAATTTTGATTTTAAAAAGTATCAAATTCAATAATGAAACTAGTGCATATAATGTTACCGAGTTTTTTTCAGTCCAATAATTAAGATAATTCAGCTAATAACTATAGCATCGAAGGTTTGAATCATTCTCTCTACTTTTTTAGTAAATTAAATAAAATATTTAAGAATTGAAATAGATTTTCTCCGGTTGTTGCTGACAAAAAACTAAAAATAAAAATATATTGAGTTTGGTGATGGAAACTGATCATAGTGGAACTGTTTAAAGAGTATCAATTTCAATAAATAAAAATATAAAAGTTATAGGAGTATCAAACTCAGCAAACATATATATATATATACATCTATTATTTTTAGATCTATTATTCTTAGATCTATTCATAACCTAAACCTTTTTCTAAATCTACCTTCTTATATAATAAAAAACAGTCAAATCTTTGATGTTAGAACCATTAGATGAATGATATAAATTAGCAAACTAAGATGAATTCGTCAGTTATAAAACATCGAATTTATTTTTCCCACCATCTAATATGAAAAAGTATAATTATATAAAAAAATTGAATATGACCATGTCACCGGGTAGATCAATTCGCAGGAGTCATAAACCTTAAACTTTTTTAACTTACTACAGAAATAAAGTGGTCTTATAAAATATGATTGATATCTTACAAACTCTCCACCGTCACATTCAAGTTAATTCAAATGAAGACAGCCTAAACTATAATCAGAAAAAGACCATCAACCGATTGGTCCACAATCCAATTACCTGAGGATATTATTATAACTTGACTAAGTGATCATACTCATATATACAAAGTACTATATATAGCTAAGACTTCTTTCATGTTTGTTGTATACGTTCCACATACGACTCTAATGGCTTCAAATCTTTCTCTCATCGTCCTCTTCTTACTCGTCTCTCTCTTTAACAACAGAAGCAAAGTATGTAAACCTCAGAATCCACTTGTTTACATACTGCAACCATTTACAGAGTTTTTGTTTTCTCTTTGTTTAGACAAGATGATGAATCATATGTTGTTGAAGATTTAGTATGAGCTCGAAGTCAGCTCTACTCGCTGGCTCAAAACTGGTGGTTGTAAATAAACAAGGATCAACAGCATCTGAGTACTTTTCAAGCAAAGGTAAAAAAAGCATTTTTTACTTTGTATTATCTATCTTGTTTGAATCAAATTTAGCCTCGTTGATTAATCAAATTGCAGGGGGAAGTAAGAATGTTAAGATAGGAAAATTGTATGTTTCAGAAGTTATAGGAATCACTATTGGAGTAATTTTGGCTACAATTGTAAACATCGGTGTTATTTACTAGTTTACGAACCCAAGAAACCTCACAGTATTGAACAAGGTATAACTTTTTACATTCTCTGTTTTTAAACTAAACTCATTGGATTTTTGTTATTATCAATAGTTGGATAGAAAAGACCGATCTATAGTGTAAAATCCATAACCTAAAACTCACATCCTAAAATCATTTTAATATACTATATGTAGTATGGAGAACTCAACACTCATTATATATCACAACTGGATCATCATAATCACTGGACTAAGAAGAACTCGACACTCATTGCATTTTCTATTGATTAGTTTATATTTTCTTCTTTTCAAAAAGACAGATTACTCATTTACTAATAAAAAGCTAATACATTTGTTTTGTTTTGTTTACAGGTAGTCTTATAGAAGAAACCAACGAGTTGTCACATTAATGGCTTCATCAAATCTTCCTTTCATCGTCCTCCTCTTACTTGTCTCTCTTTCTCTAACATCTGGTTATATTCATTCCACAAAAGATGATGAATCACATGTTGTGGCTACGAGTCATGATCAAACATCGTCTATAACCATTGTTGAAGATTTGGTTAAAGCTCGAAGTCTTCAAGCTTTACTCGCTGGTCCAAAACTGGTGGCTGTAAATAAAAAAGGATCATCATCAGGGTCTACGAGCTCTTCAAGAAAAAGTAACAAAAATAGCTATTTAAGAAACTTAAGAAAATTGCATAATTGATCTTTTACTTGGCGGATTTTCTTGTTCGATCAGACTTAGTGATTTTGTTGCTTAATTACCAAGTTGCAGGTTCAAAGAAGAATTCTAAGAGCAAGAAGAAAAAAAAGTTGGATGCTCCAGGTATTGTCGGACTCATCTTCTTAGGAATTGTTGTCGTAGTTTTGATCATCGGTTTTATATACTGGTTACTTTGTTTGTATGCCAAGTACAAAATCAAAAAAGCTAAAAGAATTGAACAACAAGGTAATTAACTTATTACATTTTCGTTTTTGATGATTAGATTACGCATTTATAAATGATTTACTAATACATTTTTGTTGTTGTTTAAAGATGTTTCTACTGAAGAAATTAATGGATCATCAAAAAGTCAGATTTCCAAAACAGAAGATGTATAAACAACATTTTTAGAGTGAGCTAAAGATTGTTTTCATTTTCTTTTATTGGTGTGATTCTTTATTGATTAATTATTGGTTATTGCTTTTGCTATGTATAATATAAAATTATTCCTTTTCTGTGTTACTATGTATTAAGTTTTTCTTTTTTTGTTTGTTTATAGCTTATCATATTGAATTATTGTTCTGTTATGAATCTTGATTGTAAACAGAATATCATATTCAATAATAAAATTAGTGTAAAGAGTTGAGTTTGTTGATGGTAATTGATCACTAAAACTAATTTAAAGAATGTCGATCATGATCATGTTAATTTAAAATTTAATAGAAATAATAAATTTAACAAACATATAATTCTTCTCTGTTTAATAGATAGAATTATATACTTATAAATCAGATTTTATGGATCAAACTCTTAATAATAATAAAATATAAATAAAAGAAAATCTCTAAAATAAATTCTGGAACGTTATTTCTTAAGTTTTTTTTTTGTTTTTTTCTTGAGAAAGTGAAAGTAGTTTCTTCTTTGTTATAAAAAAAGAAGTCAAAATAGTGTAATTTGGATTTGTGGTCGAAAATAGGCGAAGATAATATCAAGAACCCAAAAATATACACGTTGTCGTATGGTGTATGACATGGCTGACAAAGCCGATTACCAAGTTCGCCTTGTTTCCCAGTTCTAGGATTGATCCTTCGAACTTCTGGCTTGTGGGTTTTCTGTTTCTTCATTGCTTTGGTCCATAGTATTGGTATGTTCTACTTCGTTTGGTTGGTGACTACAAATCTGAGTGTTTTGGGGTTTAAAGCGTCTTTCTTTTTTCTTCTGATTTCCGAATTGTTGATCTGTCTATTAAATCCATAATCTGATTGCTGACATTAGAATGTTCAGTCAAAAGTTGTCTTAATTTCCATCCAGTTCCTCCTTCGGTTCTGATTTGAGGTTATTGTTTAGAATGTGTGCTTCAGATGCGTTGAAGTTGTACTGTTCAATTCTTTTATGATCGGTTCAAAGTTGTTCCCTTTCCACTTCACATATAATTTCTGTTTTGGGTTTCTCTTGCCTCACCAATGAATCGTTCGTTGCAGGCTAATCAACCAATTACGAGAGCCAATCTTTCAGTCCTGAGTTAACTCACTGTTCCTGCTTGGTTTGCTTATGAACTAAAGTACCTGCAAATGTCAAGTTTACTTAATGTAAATCCTACATATCTTTATACCACAATGTGTTACATTATTTCAATGTAACTTGATAGAATTTATAGTGTTTTATCATTCTTAGTCCTCAGTAAACGGATTCACCTCGAGTTTATCAGATGATTTAGTGATAACATTTACTTTTGGGAAAACTGATGTAAAAGTGACCTCTTGCTTTTGCTTTGCTTTAAATGTTTGCTTATGGATCGACATTTGTAGATCTCTTGTGGGCACTCAAGACTTACTAATAGGGAAAGTATAAATACAGTTGGAAGCCTTAGATGGATTTGGCCCAGCCGTGTAGTCAGGGTATCGTTTCCAAGTGCCGAGTCTTCATCCCTGAGTGTAACCTTGGCAATGGGTTGCACGCTTCAGCATGGGAGAGTAAAAAGCTTAAGTCAGGAGAACCAAGTGGACTTAGTTGATGAAAATGAAGATCTTTGTCCTGTTGAGTGTGTAACCGAGTTCAAGACTGATGAAGAATTTCTTAGAATTCTTGAAAAAGCGAAGGAAAGTAATGCTTTGGTTGTGGTTGATTTTTATCGTACTTCATGTGGGAGTTGTAAATACATAGAGCAAGGCTTCTCAAAGCTCTGCAAGCAATCTGGTGACCAAGAAGCTCCTGTTATCTTCCTTAAGCATAATGTGAGTATATGATCCTTAAGCTCTTCCTGATGTAAACAAGAGACAAGTTGTAAATCCTTAGCTCAAATGTTATTCTTTGGGCAGGTGTTAGATGAGTATGATGAACAATCTGAAGTCGCTGAGAGGCTCCGAGTCAAGGTAAGCCCCTCTTTGGAACTTTGGTACATAACAACACTCAAAACCATAAACTATGTAGTAGAGATTTTGATTTACTGAAACATTTACAGGCGGTTCCTCTCTTCCACTTCTACAAAAACGGAGTTCTGTTAGAAGCATTTGCAACTAGAGACAAGGAGAGAATCGACTCTGCTATTCTCAAATATACGTCCTCTGAATCTTGATGCACATTTGATTGTACAGCATATCTTTCCAGAATCATAAGACTATGATGTTAACTACATTGAAGAGCACAACATCCTCAAATTTGTTGTAAAGATTCTGAAACCCTCTTATTCTTCTTGTAAGGCATTAAACTTTACAAGACAGATGCAACAATTTGATCGTTGTTTTTTGTCCATTGTTCAATAAAACCATCGAATTCATAGCGGTATTGACAATGAGACATTGGTGAATTGGTTGTGTTAAATCGTCCGTAGTGTTTAATCAAAGCAGAGTACAAATCCTCTCATATGGGATCTAAACAAACTCTAAAGTGTACTTTCGATGACAAATAAATACGACCTGAAGATCAAGCAATTTCAAGGTTGTTCTGAGAACATTCTTAGTGTGGGTCCAACCTATGAAGACAAAGAACGAACAATACGAAATCAAATTATTGTTGGTTTACTATAACCAATTAACCACGGTAATTGAACCGTAATAAGAAATTAAACCGGGAGTAACCCATCCGATTAACACATTACATTGACCGAAGATCTTAAAACTCGGATCAAAATTTAAAAATCTTTAACTGAGTCGATGAACGTGACGATGAAGCAGAGACGGAATCGGTGATCCGTAGAGCATTTGAAGAGAACGTTAATAAGGTTTTAGCAAACAAGATTGAGATCCACTTCTCAATTAACAAAACAAAATTTGATTCAAAAAATCAGAGATTTTCTCACCATTTTCGAAATTTCCGAGAAATTTTCTTTCTTTCTCCAGAATTTGTTATATAAATCTGTGTTTATGCTACTCTTCTTTAATTAGAGCATTTGCATTTTCGGTTCTGGTTATTAGGATTGGTTTAGAATCAATTCTGGTTTAGAGTCAATTTTTGGTTCTTATTAAAATATAATTGGTTTAACCATTATAAGATTAAACCGAATGCCTTCTTCTTCTTGTATGTTCGTATATATACAAACACTGTTTTTGATACAGAGATGAATACAAGAGATTGGAGCTTCACTTTTCTTTCTTCTTTCTTCAATCTATCTTCGTTCTAGTCGAAATAGTGCAACATGGTATCAGAGCAGAAACGATCCAACGTTTTCTGTTGAGAAACGAAGTTCAATTTTATATTTTTCAGCTCATTTTTCATCTTTCTTTTCTTGACAATCAGTCTGATTGTTTTATCAAAATCAGCTCACAAACATGGTAGTTGTTCGTAAAGGAACCAAAAGACCAGCAACATCAAGGAAATTGGGGATATCGAATCGCACGACAAGATCACAAAACTCGGATCAAATCGATGAAGAAAATCAAACATCAACGGTCTCGAAGAATCTTTTCGAAAATGCGAGCTCGGTGAATCAAATGTCGACTGAAGAAAACCTCAATTTCGAAGGTATATGATTTTCTCCTTACTATTTGACTAGTGGAGACAATCCGGGAGTCGCGATTATTTCGAAGGTTCTTGATGGAACCAATTACACAACCTGGATCATAGCGATGAATATAGCTCTTGATGCGAAGAATAAGATAACATTCATCGATGGTAGTCTTCCTAGGCCATATCCAACACATCCTCACTACATAATTTGGTCGAGGTGCAACTCAATGGTAAAGTCTTGGATTCTAAATTCTGTTAACGAACAGATTTATAGCAGCATTCTTCGACTTGAAAATGCCACAGAGATTTGGAAGGATTTACTTGTCAGGTTTTGCATTACCAATTTTCCTAGATCCTATCAATTAACACAGCATATTTGGACTCATTAACAAGGCACAATGGATCTATCCACGTATTACACTAAGTTGAAAACTTTGTGGGACGATCTTGAAGAGCAGAATGTGTAGACATTTGCAAAGTCAGAGAGTGTTGCAAGAAGACATCGTTAAAGACAGAACGCACAAAAGTGATCAAGTTTCTTGCAGGTTTAAATGAGTGATATGCGAATGCAAGAAGTCAGATCATTATGCAGAAAGAAATACCTAATTTGGTGGAGGTATACAACATGCTGGATCAAGATCACAACCAAAAAATATTACAAATGTGACAAATGCAGCTGCTTATCATTTCACAGAGAGAAGCATAATAGAAGGCTCGGTCAATTCCACTATTCTTACTCAAAAGGTTAAACCTATCTGTAGTCACTGCGGATATACATGGCACACTGTTGAAAAATACTACAAGATACATGGATATCTAGCTGGATTCAAGCACAAAGGAAAACAAAATCAGAACAAGTCAACGATTTCTCAAATCACACTCTCGGATGGTAAACAAGATCAAGCAGGGACTTAAGCAATTTTAAAAGGCTTGTCAAAGGATCAAATGGAAGGACTGATTACTTACTTTAACTCACATTATCATTGCCATCAAGCAAAGAATTACAGACTTCCAGTAACAAAGGAAAAGGAAATAATGTGAAAAAATCATGTGATACTATAGTACCTACAGGGAAATAGACTCATAATTCACAAAATTTTGTTAAGACTGTAAAACAAACTAGTATATTAAATTTGCCAAAAGGAAAAAAAAAGATATCAGTTTTATCATTTTCAACTATTTATATACTTTCCCATTTGGCCACAATCAAATTAAAGTGATTAAAAAGTAATTTTTATATAAAAATCAAATATTTAGTATTGCTTCTTATTCCAAAACGGCTTGATT
This sequence comes from Lepidium sativum, assembly GCA_023374145.1. Taxonomy (NCBI): domain Eukaryota; kingdom Viridiplantae; phylum Streptophyta; class Magnoliopsida; order Brassicales; family Brassicaceae; genus Lepidium; species Lepidium sativum. Next base: position 47,250 of record JAKUCM010003033.1, read on the forward strand.
GGTAACGCTGTAATTTTGATTTTTTTACTGTAAGATTTAAGCTGTATATTTTTTTTGTTATATGTTTTCGACTATAATTTTTTTTTTGTAGGACTTTTTTTTTGTAAAACTCATAAATTTTGGTTATAGAAATTTGATTTTCTGCAGCTAGAGTAATGAAAGCCAAAAACAAATTTAGAGCATAATTGGTTAAATTTTCGTATTATTAAATTTTTTTTTGCTTTCTAGAACAACCAAAGTCATTACCAATCAGACCCTAATTTTCGGAATATTTCACCCCGATTAAAAAACCATAAATGTTTAACTATTTTATCTTTCTTTTTAAAATAATTACACTTAAATAAATGTCAATTTAATTACCACCCAATAATATCATTATTAACAAAAAAATATATTCCTTCTATCTCATAATATAAGATTTTTTATTAAGGAAATTTGTTTTTGTATACTCAATCATTCAATGTTAATTAAATTTTAATCTAACAAAGAGGAAAATGAGAATACAAATGGCCATGTCATAGTCAACTCCA
>JAKUCM010003034.1:0-33523 GCA_023374145.1 Lepidium sativum
CACTTCGGTATGTTTTCCTCGTCACAATTTGTAGGTTTTTGGATTCATATATGGTACATTTTATTGAGTAAATATTAAAAATTCATTACACATTAAAACAAAATTATTACAAACATAATCAAGTACAAACATATACATATCACGTAGCATTCTCTGCTCTGCATGTGCGAGTATTATGCCCCACGCCAAGACATTGTGAACAAGTTGTCACTTTTCTTGGACGTTTGTCTTGTAACGAACACTCAAACCAACCTTTAATTCTTGAATTCTTTGGCCTTCCTGGTTGTTGGCGGACACTCGGAGGCAAACACACTTTACGCACCACATCTCCCGGAACAGGAAATGGTACATGTCTCGGCATTACATACTTGGAATATGCATTGCATAGGCAAGATGTATGATAGTAGGGATGTGTTAAATTGATCCTAAACCTCTGCCAAGCTTCATCTGCGGCAATAACATGAACGCAAAGAATTTTTTCAATATCAAAACATTTGCAAGAACATGTTCTCCCACTTATATTAACAAAATGTGAAGATGTCAAGCTCATCACCTCAACTTGATGCCCATCGATTTCTTGCACATTGAATTGCGCCGCTTCTTGAACTCTTTTATGTTAAACCAATTTTTTGTTAATAAAACTAAAAAGCTACCTAACATACTGAAAACCTACCTCACAACACATTGAAAACCTACCAAACATACTGAAAACGTACCAAACATACTTAAGACCTACCTAACATACTGAAAACCTACCTACCAATATATTGAAAACCTACCAAACATACTGAAAAACCTACCAGACGTAATGAAGACCTACTTAACATACTGAAACCTACTTAACAACAGACTGAAATCCTACCATACATACTCAAAAACCTACCAAACATAATTACCTTAAGCATTGTTTTGATTCCAGTTGCTAGAGTTGTGGTCATTAGAGATGCGTTTTTCCTCCTATTCGTGAATCACCTGGTAAGCATCGCCCTAATTACATCTATAAGTTGTACAATAGGGAAAAATATGGCCTCCCTCATAGCACTATTGATTGACTCTGCTATGTTAGATGTGGTGAACTTGTATCTATTTCCAAGAAAATTCACTCGGTTTCACAACCGCACCTCAGCTCATACCAAATATAGATGAAGGGCAAGATTTAATCTCTCAATCTGGGCAAAAATCTCATTGAACTCGTCAATCCTATATGCAGTAGCGACTTTCTTAAACAGCCTAAAGGACTCTCCTCCTCTAAATCTCGATAAAATATTTTTTTTGTAAATGATAGGTGCATATTCCCCTTGTTGATAGTTGAAACACTTTCCCAATTGCTTTGGCTATTGATTTATGCATATCGAAAATGATGGCTAGTTCTTCATCATCGGGTATGACACAATTCAATTATCCAAAAAATTATTCCCAAAACTCATCATTTTCGCTATCAACAACACCAAAACTCATAGGAAATATGTTAAAATTTTCGTCTTGCATAGTCACAGTTAAGAGAGTCCCTTTGTATTTTCCTTGTAAGAATGTCTCATCCACTACAACAATCTTTCTCATAAACGGAAATCCTTGAATGCTTGCATCGAAGGCAATGAACAGGAACTTGAACCTATCATTTTCGTCGACTTTCAACTTTATTAGTGTTACGGGATTAACACGTCTAATCATATACAAATAGGAGGGTAAAACTTCAAAACTTCCCTCTGAAGTTCCTGTAACTAGCTCTCGAGCTCACTTCAACGTGCGATGTGCCTTCCAGTATTTAATCTGCAAAACCAACCATGATCGTCAAAAAACCTACCGCAATAACATTGAAAACCAACAAGACCTACCAAATGCAATTCAAAACCTTACACACTTGTCAACAAAAACCTACCACACTTGTCAAAACATATACAACAAAAATTTACCCAAACAAAAAAAACTAACCAAACAACAACGAAAACTTACCAAACAACATTGTAAACCTACTAAACAACATAAGCCTAAGATGAACGTAACAAAAACTGCTACACATGTCAAATCCACCCAAAACATACCAAACATTACAAAACCTACCAACACTATCGAAAATGTACCAAACAGCAACGTAAAACCTACTATGATCACAAAACAAACCTGCCACCATGCATGGCAGTAAGAAAGTACCTTCAGCCTAAATCGTCGGCTAAGTGAATCCGCAACATGAGATGGCTGAACAGAAGACCGAACACCACCCACAAAATCAATGTATAAACGTCCTAGGATATCGGGCGTAGCTTGTCGACCACGAGATGACCTCTCCGTAATGGAACAATTGTGATGTCCGACGTACTTCCTGATATAAAAAGATGGACCATCGTCAACACTCGAAGCCCGAACTTTTCATTGACATCCTTGCACCCAACATTCTACCCTCAACAAAACTCTTATAGAAGCTACAACATCAAAGTCAAACCTATGCAAAATTGATACAATCTTCAACCTCGTCTCGAGATCTTCTTTTGTAGAGTAACATTGACCAACAACTAAGTCGAGTGACCTCAATTCTATGTTCAGATACTCATCATCCAAATCTATTGTTTCAGTGGAACATTTCTCTTATCTTCTTCTTCATCATAATTTATACAAAATCTTATGTATTCTTCATTACCAGAACGTGCCACATCCTTATCATCACAATAGTCAAATCTCATATCTTTGTATTCATCATCTTCCATGTGTTCTTCTTCTTTTTTAACATTTTCCATAAATCTACCAAACTTTGAATTAAATCTACCATGCTTCGCATCAACTCTACCAAACATAGACTCCACTCTTTCACCAAATTTGACTTTTGATAGCGTCTTCTTCATGAGATCTATTCGACATCTCTACACAAAGGCGAATCGCCTCTTTTCAAAACTGTAAACAAACCCTCTCAATTGCCTAGAAATTACTAACAAAAACAGAGGGCGTATTTCTTGCAAGTGGTAATGGCAACATGTAACTCAATATAACCTCATGTGAACCTTCAAGTAAACTTAAATCTTCATACACCATGGTCACAAACTCGTCATAACTTGCATTTTTGTATAATTCTAGAACTCCAGAGCCAATACCTTTATCCACCAAGAAAACTGACACATCTTGTACTATTTTCCATTCTCCGCACACTAGGATGACTTGATCCATATATCCAAAAAGGATCAAGGAAAACAAAAAGGAGAATAGAGATACAAACGAGATCTAAGTGTGCTTCAATGACTGATGGTTTGTACAGACACAATAAGTTAAGAAGAAGGTGGATGTAGCGGCCAACGCTCCAATAATTGAAGTGTAATCCTGTCATATTTCTGAAAACCTACTATGAAATACCTGAAAACCTACTATGGACGATCCAATAACCTATTATACATGACAAACCTACCACGTTGTAAATTTTACACATGATTTTCTAATTCTGAAAACCTACTATGTTAGACCTAAAAACCTACTACGCACGATCCAATAACCTACTCTACATGACAAACAAACCTACCACACATGCAATTTTTACAAGATTTCCTCTTGCTGAAACCTACTATGTGGAACATAAAAATCTACTACGTTAAACCTACAAACCTAATATACTTGACAAACAAACTTATCAAAGGGAAAATCGTAACGTAATAATTTTTTCCCTTACTAAAAAACTACTACGTTACGCCTAAAACCCTACAATACAAGAAACGAAAACCTACTATACATGCGAAAAAAAACCTACCAAAGAGAAATTATGAACATGAATTTCTATTTCTAAAAACCTAATACGTAGAAATAAAAACCAACTATACACGATCCAATACCCTACTATACACGAGAAATAAGCCTACCATACCCGCAACTACAATCAATATAAAAACCTACTATACATATGAAACAAATCTACCATGAAATCTAATAAACCTATGCCTTTTCCTAAAACGTATTACACATCAAATTTTTCAGCATAGTAGGTTTTTGACAGTTTTCATTAATGCATTTTCGTAAATACGTTTTTTTAATAAATGAAAAAGGGTAAAACGGTATTTTAAAATTTGTTTGGATTACTTGAGTAATTTAATATAAAATTTAGACTATTCTAGTAAACTTTGGAGTTTGAGAAGATTATTCTAGTAAATCATCCTTTTATATTTTATATTTTTGAAGCTTAAAGCCACATATTTTTTAATCCAAGGTTATTATCTCCGAAAAACTATCATTAATATTTAACAATTTTTTTTTGATATTAACATAATTAACATGTCTAAATTTTACATAATATATGTAATAGTACTCGATCATTCAATAGATTTACTATCTGCTACTACGCTAAATGTCATATACTATTTAACAATTTTTTTTTTAATCACCAAAAAAAATATTTAGATCTTTTTATTTTTTCTCAGATGCTTTGTGAATTGTTAAATTTAAGTTTGAGCACAAAATCCAATATCTGAAATCTGAACCGAAACCGATCCGAAAAATAGGAACTAAAGTTGAATACAAACCCGACAAAACACCTAAATAGTTCCTATAATTATATATTCGGAAAATCAAATATGAACCCGAACCGAAATCGAATCAAGATAATTCATCAATATGTTAGTAAATTTAATGTCTTTGTGCAGTAGTCGTACATCCGTTATGTGAACAAATCTATTTAAACGTATAAGAATATATTCAACATAGAAATTTAATTAAAAACAAGAATGGAGGACTTCTAGAAATATTTGAATGAATGGTATTCGAATCATTTGTATCATTAAATGAAGCTAATATAATTATTATATGTAAGCATACCCGTTTCATTAATTTCTATTATTTTTCAACATTAAATGAAAAATAAAATTATAATTCAAATATTTTGATACCTGAAATTGGCATATAAACTTTATTAATGATATTTTGGAGTGGACCAAATTATAGTTGTTGGTAAGTTTAACTGAACCAGTGGAGATTAACTAGTCATCGATGTTTAGTTCAATTATATGTGTAATGTACATGAGTGCATTGTCACATTGATTTTACAAGATCAAGATGAATTTTCTGTTCTTGACGAATATAATCGTTTTTTTATTTAAAATTCCTGAAGCTTAAAGCCACACATATTTTAACCCAAGAGTATTATCTCCTATATTACTAACATACTCCTGAAATATATGATGTTCTATATAAAAGCACGTAAATTAAGAAAACACATTTTATGTTAAGATTCTGGATTTAAGATCTAAGATTTTATCAGGACTGTCTTGACCAAATTAAAGGCCCTGTGCTAGTAAAAAAAATCGTCTTTATCGGATTGGTTTGGCCCTAAATTTTGCTAAAAAAAATAAAACTTACTAAATACAATAAAATGGTGTGAGAAAAAATTGTAATTAGAAAACAATAGTATGATGTGAGAATTTTCCTTTTGTGATATGACATGTGTGTAAAAATATCTTTTTAGAAAAAGTTAATGATATTTTTATAATAGGTTCTCCAGTTTTTTAAAGTTTGTGACACATCCTATCCCACACGTGCTTATCTACAGTACTGGATTTTATGTTAACTAAAACATTCAAAATTTAAGATTTACTCTTTAGACGCCCTTTATCAAACAAAATACAAAATCTTCAGCATATTCAAACAAGCTTCTTCTATCTCTTTGTTATTTTTAATTATTTTAGATTAAAAACAATTAAATATTTGAATAGAATTATGAGAAAATCATATATTTCGAAACAAAAAATTTTTTTTAACATTTCATATTTTTTAAACAATTGAATTAACAAGACTTCATATATAGTTCAAAACTCATCTACTAAAATACTTTTTAATCTTCTATATATGATGGAAAATATCGAATTTTTTAGTACCAGGATTATTAATTAAATCATCTAAATCACCAAAAATAGAAGAACTCAACAACTTTATATTATTTTTGGTCGATACCACTGAACACTCTAATTATTATTTATCACATTCTTTCGATCACCAGAAAAAAAAATTTGTCCTTTTTTTTTGTCAACGGCAATATTATAAAAAATACAAAAGTGCACATTTTTTTTTGTACTTATCTTTGGATTGTGAATTATTACTTTAATACCAATGAAATAAAATAGCTGAGTTAAGTTAAGTTGGTTAACGATCGTGAAGTTGACTTTCTCTCGTGTTCTCTTTTGTCCACTCTCTTTTATACTATTCTCAATAAGTTTGTAGAGTCTGGCTGATATTTCTATATCGAAGTTCGGAGGTTAAATGTGAAGAGTTAAGACAGAATTGCCGTATTCGCTAGGTCTTTTCAGGGTTCTTTATGTGCATAATATAAAAGTTTGGGAATTTCTGAGAAAACAAACGGATATAGAGTACTTCTATTGTAAACAAAACATTTCAGGAGACAAACCTTTTCTTTCCTTTAAAGGCTTTAGTTATTACAAAATTATTAATTTAACCCAAGCGACCTCTCTTTTCAATTGGAGTAGAACAACTGCGCGCGCAATTATATCCACTTGCACCTCGTCAGAAAAAATCTCGTCGGAAATTTACAGAGAAACACGTTCACCGCCGGAATAAATACCGCCATCGAAATCGGCGGTTCAAATTTTGTTATCTTCTGCTTCGTGAACAAAACTGATGCTCGTTGCAGCTAAAAAATGTTGTTAAATCTTCGTCTCGATGGATGTAGCTTGCATATTCTCTGTTCCACAAAAACCTTACCAATTTCTCCTCTCGATAAATTCCCATCGGCCAAGAAAGTGAAACAGAATTATGTACCAGGAACCCATGACAGTGACAAAGGACCACAGAGAACCACCACACAACGAGGTAGTAGTACTGTTGCCAATGAAGTTGTAGCCGGGAAAAACTTACTTTTCGCAAATCCGGGTAATTCTCGGGTCGGAAAACATGGGGCTAGTGATGGGTTTGTGAATAAGAGAGGTGGAGATGGCGGATTTCGCGGAATCGGTATGGTTGGTAAAGTGCACACCAAGTGTTCGACGAAACGTCTGAGCTACGGAGGATGTATTCCGGCTATTCTGGAGGCTCTGGATTGTATTGAGGATGTTGAAGATGCATTGAGCCCGTGGGCGGACAGGCTTAGCAATAAGGAGAGGACGATTATTTTAAAGGAGCAGATACGTTGGGAGAGAGCGGTTGAGATTTTCGAGTGGTTTAAGAGAAAAGATTGCTATGAATTGAATGTGATTCACTATAATATTATGCTCCGGATTCTTGGAAAAGCTTGTAAATGGAGGTATGTGCAGAGTTTGTGGGATGAGATGATTAGAAAAGGCATCAAGCCGATTAACTCTACGTATGGGACTCTCATTGATGTTTATAGCAAAGGCGGTCTTAAAGTACACGCCCTTTGTTGGCTAGGGAAGATGAGCAAGATAGGGATGCAGCCTGACGAAGTTACGACAGGGATTGTTCTTCAAATGTATAAAAAGGCAAGAGAGTTTCAGAAAGCAGAGGACTTTTTCAAACAATGGTCGTGCGGAAAATCGTTTGGGATGTTGAGCGTGAAAGAGAACAATTTGGACTCACATGTTTGCATGAGCTCGTATACTTACAACACGATGATTGATACGTACGGTAAGTCTGGGAAAATAAGAGAGGCTTCAGAGACGTTCAAGAGAATGTTAGAAGAAGGGATTGTTCCAACAACAGTGACTTTTAACACGATGATCCATATATATGGCAACAATGGTCAGCTTGGTGAAGTGACTTCTTTGATGAAAACAATGAAGCTTCAGTGCGCACCTGATACAAGAACATATAACATTCTGATTTCACTTCATACAAAGAACAACGATATAGAAAGGGCAGAGGCCTACTTCAAGGAACTGAAAGACGCTGGGCTCAAACCAGACCCTGTAAGTTACCGTACCCTCCTCTATGCATTCTCCATAAGGCATATGGTTAAGGAAGCTGAAGAGCTTATGGCAGAGATAGATGATAATAATGTTGAGATTGATGAGTATACACAATCTGCTCTCACTAGAATGTATATAGAAGCAGAAATGCTTGAGAAGTCATGGTCATGGTTCAAAAGGTTTCATACTGCGGGTAATATGAGTTCTGAAGGCTATTCAGCCAACATTGATGCCTATGGTGAGCGTGGATATGTATCAGAAGCTGAGAGAGTATTCATCTGCTGTCAACAAGTGAATAAGAGAACAGTTCTTGAGTACAATGTAATGATCAAAGCATATGGAATCGGTAAAAGCTGTGAAAAGGCGTGTGATTTATTTGAAAGCATGATGAGTTATGGCGTCACACCAGATAAGTGTACATACAATACTCTCGTCCAGATTCTTGCAAATTCTGACATGCCTCATAAAGCCAGATGCTACCTGGAGAAAATGAGAGAGACAGGATACGTAAGTGATTGCATACCGTATTGCGCTGTGATATCGAGCTTTGTGAAACTTGGTCAGTTAAAAATTGCAGAGGAAGTGTATAAAGAGATGGTTGAGTTCAATATAGTACCCGATGTTGTTGTATATGGAGTCTTGATCAATGCTTTTGCGGATACCGGAAATGTCCAACAGGCTATGAGCTATGTAGAAGCAATGAAAGAAGCTGGGATTCCAGAAAACGGTGTTATATACAATTCTCTGATCAAGCTCTACACTAAAGTCGGATACTTAAATGAAGCTGAAGTAATATACAGAAAGCTTCTTCAATTGTGTAAGAACACGTCATATCCAGATGTATATACATCAAACTGTATGATCAACTTGTACAGTGAAAGGTCGATGGTAAGAAAAGCTGAAGCGGTATTCGAAAGCATGAAACAGAGAGGAGAAGCAAATGAATTCACCTTCGCAATGATGCTATGTATGTACAAGAAGAATGGTAGGTTCGAGGAAGCCACTCAGATTGCAAAACAGATGAGAGAAATGAAGATTCTAACTGATCCATTGAGTTACAACAGCATTCTTGGTTTATTTGCTTTAGACGGAAGATTCAAAGATGCTGTCGAGACTTTCAAAGAGATGGTTTCATCAAGAATTCAACCTGATGAGTCTACATTCAAATCACTTGGAACCATTTTAATGAAACTAGGCGTGTCGAAGAAAGCTGTACATAAGATCGAAGAACTGAGGAAAGTAGAGAACAAGAGAGGATTAGAACTATGGATGTCAACTGTCTCGTCTCTTGTTGGGATTGAAGATTGCGACGACGACAATGTACGTTAGTGTGTCTATGTTTTAGTTAGATTTTTAGCTGTATGTCTAATGTATATAAACGTTAAAAGACAACGAAGAGGTAGATTTACTTTCTTTATGATTATACAAAAATTGAACAAAGAAGAAAAAATAAGCTAAGTACTAGAGATGATGAAGCTAACTTAATGTTGGTTTATTAGAGCAAAAACCTGACAAAACTGCGAGAGATGTGGTCTTAACGAGCTATGAACCACTTGTGTTTATATGAGGTGAAGATATGGCCGATAACATATCCACAAAACAAACCAGGTCCAAATGCTACAACGACTGCAATCCAGTTTACTACTTCCTCTTCCGGTTCCAACAAAGATTCATCATGTTCTTGAGATGTAGTAACGGGAACTTGATGGATTTCTCCACAAATTTCATCGAGGCCATAGAGTCCGGGGTTACCCATGAACGAAGAACATTTCTGACTTCCAAACTGTGTGCTTCGTGGAACGAGTCCTTCAAGATGATTGTAGGAGAAGTTAATGGTGGACAGAAACGAGAGTTTCCCAAGATCCTGAGGAATTTCACCAGACAATTATTTCGTGATAAGTCTTATGCCTCAAGTGTTGTAACATTCACCAAAGATGGTGGGATGTTGCCTGTGAATGTGTTGCCTGATAAGTTGAGAAGACGCAAATCACTCAGTAGACCAATGGATTCAGGTGTGTTTCCGGAGAGTCGGTTTCCAGAAAAATCAATGGCTTTGAAAGCTTGAAAAATCTGAGCAAAATTCGTGTCTACTCCTTTATAGACCAAATCAATTGAATCATACTCGAGGAAATAAGAAACTTTCACATTAGCTGGAAAGTTTTCATTATTTCTCCACACTGTTGACATTTGAGACCAGTTGACAAAATAGTTATGCGGCAATGATCCAACGAAATTGTTCGTCAATGATTTTAATACTTGGAAACCCTAAGTAAGCAGAGGGGTTATAGACCGGACCATAGAATGCATTTGACCTGAGCACAAGAACCTTTAACTTTTGCAAAGAGCCCAACCAAAAGGGAAATGTGTCTTTGATCTTGTTTCCTTTCACACTAAGAAACCCCATATCCTTGCAATGGATCAAATATTTTGGAAGTTTCCCCACAAAATTGTTGCGGCTATTGTCAAGTATTTTAACTGAGAGCCATTGATGAATAAATCCGGAAAAGATCCAATGAAACTGTTGTTTCTTAGATTGATGTCTTGAAGAGAAGTACAACTCTTTAAACATTGAGGAATAGAACCAGTGAAATGGTTGTTTGACAAATCTAAGACTGATAAAAGTCTCAACTTGCATATCCGTTGAGGAAATACTCCATGGATTGAATTTGAACCAAGATCCAATACATGCATCGATGCTCCATCAATAATTTCCACTGAGTTGCTGAAACTACTGAAAATACGAGAAAGTTGTATAGAATGCTGGTTAAACTTGGTAACACTAAATCTATTCCACTAGTGAATTGATTTCTATCGAGGTACAATACAGAAAGCTTTGTCAAGTTGGCAAATGCAGAAGGAATATTACCTCTAAGATCATCATTACGGGAAAGATCCATGTATCTTAGTTGGTTTTGGTCACCGATTGAAAGCGGAACTTCACCTACTAAATAATTATTAGAAAGATCAAGGTATGTGAGACAAGAATATTAAAAACCACTGTTAGATTTGAATGTAGTATTGGCAGTGGCAACGGAGTTTTAGAGATGTTACCACTCCCATATGACATGTGACACCATCCCAAGAACAACAGTCACTCTCGTTCCATGAAATTGTTGTTATGTAATAGGCTTCATCGTTATGGATTGGAAACTCCTTTTGTAGTTCCAAAAGAGCATCTCTTTGGTCCTTTAAGAAGGAAAATAGTAAATATTTGTTTAAGTGGACACCAACCAAAGCTTTAGAAATGTCAAAGCCATTTAAGAAACGCACAAACAAAGAGACAAACAGAGTTGTTGACTAAATGAGACATAAACAGTATATCTAAGTCAAACTGAAAAGAAATGGGTTTGGCATTAATCGGGTCATGTGATTGAGGCATGGTCAACGAATTAATCCACTAGTTCCTGTCTTTTAGTGATAAAGGAAACTTTTACAAAAAACGGCTAATGTGCTGTTTTTTTTTTTTTGTATCGAGATGGAACATCCAAATGAAATGTAAATTGTTGTTTGTAGATATAATTATATGTTACATTTAGATATAACATTTGAATGGTTTTGATAAATCTATCCAAAATTTTATAAAAATGTATATTTCGACGTAGATGGAGTTGTAAAATTTTGTAAAAAACCAAAATATCATTTAAAATATTAGCAAATGTTTTTAATCTATATTAACAAAATATTATCAATTTTTTTTATATTTTTATTGTTCCCTATTCAGTTTTTTGTTCTCCCTTATTTTCTTTTACTTTCTCTCCTTATTTTTACTCTTTTTTTTCTTTTTATTTTCTCACCTCATTTTTACTCTCTCTCTCCTTTTTTACTCTTTCACCATATTTTTACTCTATATCTTCTTTTTTACTCTCTCTTCTATTTTCTCCTCATTTTTACTCTCTATTTTTTTACTCTCTCAACTCGTTTTTACTCTCTCTTTTAATTTTACTCTATTTTCTTCTTTTTTATTTACTTTCTTTCCTCTTTTTTACTTACTTTCCTCTTTTTATTCTTTCTTCTCATTTTTACTATCGTTCTTTTTTCACTCTCTCCTTTTTCACTATCTCTCCTCTTTTCATTATCTCTATTTTTACTCTATCTCTCTTGTGTTTCACTTTCTCTCCTCATTTTTACTCTCTCTCTTTTTTTCTATTTTCTCACCTCTTTTTTACTCTTTCCCCTCTTTTACTCTCTCTCATTTTTACTCTCTTTCCTCTTTTTTACTTTCGTTCCTCTTTTTTATTTTACTTTCTGTGTTCTTTTTTACGAGCATCATGGTGATTAAGTGATAGATAACGATGGTCATATTCCATATATTCTGACTGGTGATAGAGCGATGGAGACTTTACGTGATTCTAACACTAAGGAGGCTAGCGAGAGGATGTGGGCTTCCATATTAGTATTGTCTATTAATTGGTCTTTTATATTATTATGTACTAAAATGAGATTCATCTTTCTTTTACATTTTAAAATACTTGCTAGTAATGTGCTTCTAGATATTTTTTATTTTTTTCTATAATTTTATGTTATTGAAACATTTTTTATATTTTTTTGCATTGAAATATATGCGTATTTATTTTTTCTATGTATTAAAATGTTTAATAATAATTTTTAAGTTTATAAAATAATTATTTACTAAAATTTGACTATGTAATTAAAAAAATTTATAATAAAAATACTTTTGATACTTATATAGTTGTAAATATAATTTAGATCATAAAAATAATATAACATAAAACAAGTTTTTTTTAGCCATTTGGTTACAAACAACATCCAATTAGTTTATACAAATGCACAAAGAAATATAATTTCATCTCAAAGCATTAGCTAGATGTAGTTTTCATATTAGAAAAATAACATTATCCAAAAGCATTAACTAGACGCATCATTTCAATGTATTAATTATCCAGATATAATTTTCAAATGAACAAACAAACAGTGACCGCACCAGAGACCGCTAGCCCCAAAAAAAATTTCGTGATGTCCAAAATAAATTTGTATGTTCTTTGAACTTTTTAGAAAACTAATGTAATTAAACCTACAATAATTAGGACTCTTATAACCATGTTAAAATATATGATAGTATTTATAATGTAAACATCAAATGTTTATAAAAACATAACAAAAGATGCAAAGACAAATATAATAAAGAAGATAAGAGATAAGATGAACAAGTCTCAATAAATATCATCATCTCCAAAAGAGTGTCCAACTATTCTCCTTCTCTCTCAAGTAGCTGCTCAAGAAAATGAAAGAAAGATTGAAAGATGTCTCAAAAACCCTAAATATTTAGGTTTTAGTGTGTTAAAAACGGAATCGGGTCGACTCCAATCCTCCATATATAGCTCCAGATCATCTAAAATTATTCAAAACGAGAAAATATGCGACTCAGTCTATCTAAAACTCTAAAACTTAAAATCAAATAAAATTTATGCTAAAATGAAATAATGTGACTCTTAAGTAATGAAAATAACCAAAATATGTATGAATGTCTATGTGAATAAGATGAATATCAAGACTGATAAGTTTCTCGAAAACTGCTATATAACTAGCACGTGATTTCCTCTCCATTTTATCTAGTTTGGAACATTGATTCTAAAAAGAATATCTATTACTATTAATTGGAAAAAAATTTAACAAAACAACTGTAAGTTAGTAATATTTATAAGAAAATAGCATTGTAAGAAAATCATGGCTAATTTTAAGTATCGACATGCATACAAAAGTATAACTGCCAATTCTTTGAATATGCTAATATGCTACATATATCAGATTTTTAAATAGCTACGGCATTAACATATATCAGGTTACTGTGGTTTGTTGTGTTCGATGTTAATCTATGATGAAAGTCGAGTGAATCTCATGGTGATTACTGCTCAATTAAAAGGATGATAGCTTCTTTTCCTAAGTTTATCTTAATTTTCTTTTCCTATGTTAAACGATCGGTCATATACTCTTCATTTTAACACTCGTGATTGTCAGAATTTCCAGCAATCGGATGATTGTGTATTTTACCCGTTTCAGTTATAATCGGTGAACAAAAAAAATATTTGTTATAAGTAATTTTCCAGCGACAAACAGTTCATCAAAATTGAATTCATATATAACGGAGGTTGATGGAACAATACGTATCTATTTATTCACTTTTATAGTTAGATACGTTTCATGAAACAATACGGAGGTTGATGAAGAAAACGAGAAAAATGATTTCTCTTATAATAAAGTTGTAATGTTAATAAATTTATATTTTTTATAATAATAATTAAGAAAAAAAACTAATTTTTGATAAGATTTTTAACTAATTATTATTATTTTATCAACATAATTTTATATAATAAAAGTGTACCATTAACTTATACACCATATTATATTAGTCAATTTTGATCTATGAAATATTTTAATAAATTTGTTATCAGAAAAATATTACGATGAAATAAAATTATAATCATAGTTTTAAATTTATTTTCAGATAATGCAGGAAGAACATTGAGATCATCTTCAAGCATATATAATATAAATAATATTTAAATTCTTATATATTATTTTAAAAAATGATAAAACATTTTACGTAACAATACCACATTCGATTTTAGTATGGTGGATTATGAAATTACATTTACCTTTATTTACTTTTATTTATTATTAATTCGTCTTTAATTTTTTTGAATTGTTTAATTTTTATTTTTTAAAGAAATATAATTGTTGGCAAATGGCTCTTAGCCTAGTGGCCATCGGTAAATCCACTTAAGGTATCTCATTTGCACAATCAGGGATCGAGTCTCCCTGCCTACATTATGTAGGAATTTGGCTATTGGGCCGGCCAGTTGTGACCCAATTAATCTGCCGTTGACAAAAAAAAATATAATTGTTGTAAAAAAAAAAGAAATATAATTACCGAGTTTGAAATTATTCAAAAATTAAAATTTGGTTTGATTTAATACTCTTTTAAATTTACTTATATTTATTTAATATTAATTTGGTTAAAACTTTTACTTGTTTAATTTAATATTTTATTATTTTAAAAAAATATAATTTTCTTTTAAATTTTAAAATAATCATATTCACACCTTATCCATATTTAACATTGATATTACAAAGTTGCCCTTGTTATAAAAATTTATTTTTATTTAATATTAACTCGTTTTTAAATAAATTTTGTATTTAAAATTTTTTATTTTTCATAGAAGTCTAATAATGTATTAAGTTTCAAAACAGGGTGATTTACTCAAATACTTTAGAGTTATAAGATAATTACTTATATATTTAAAATTATCCATAATGATCAAATACACTTACTTTTTTTAAATTGCCATTTTTCCCTTTTGAAATGTGTAAACAAAAATGTAATAACAAAAATGCCATTAATAAATCTGTCACATCAGCACGCGCCAATCGCATAGATCTATCGCCACGGCAGCTTAAGTTCAACCAAACTCTACCAAGCTCCACCAAAGTATGGTAGATTTTGGTGGACATTTACTTGGTACTGTGGTAAATTTTGGTGGAGTTAGTGACGGTAGTGTGGTAGAGCTTGGTAGAGTTATATAGTAGAGTTTGGTCTAGCTCGTTCACTGTGTTGTAGAGTTTGGTAGAGTATTATTTGATAGTGTGGTAGAGTTTGGTAGAGTTAGTGATAGTAGTGTGGTAGAGCTTGGTAGAGTTATATGGTAGAGTTTGGTCGAACTTGTCCATTGTGTTGTAGAGTTTGGTAGAGTCTTATTTGATAGTGTGTTAAAGTTTGGTAAAGTTAGTGATAGTAGTGCGGTAGAGCTTGATAGAGTTATATGGTAGAGTTTGGTAGAGCTCATCCACGTGTGGTAAATTTTGTGACGGTAGTGTGGTAGAGATTGGAAAATCTTGGCAAATATGACTCATTTAACCTAGTTTGTAGAATGACGATTTTATCCCTTAATTATTGCATCACATACCTTCTTTATGTAAGGAACTCTATGCAGTCAACCACCATTAAAACACATATCACCATTGTTGCTTTATCTCATTCCTTATATTTTGAGCTTATTTTCCTGGTTTTGGATTTATGGATCAAATTGTTGTAGTTTGTAGGAGTTGGAAATTTGACCAAAATCATTTGTTCTTTGTAGTGGATACTTGTTGTGGTTGTAAAATCATGGAATTAAGTGAACATGTGCGTTATGATGAGTTTATGAGGATGGTGAATGAAGATTTTGATCTAAATCAACATATCTACAAGGTAAAACTGAGTTAAATATCAAATGAACTCATATGTGCACTACCACAAGATACACCTCATATCGTCGTGACCAACAAGAGACAATTGTGTTGGTATGTGCAACAATTTTGAAAAAAATCAATTTGTCTTTGTGTTGAGATTTCAGGGAGATCGTCTGTTCTTGTGGAAAAAAAATGTAAGACTTGAGCCTAAATGCGAGCCTTCCTTTGAACCATCTTAGTCAACATTGGGTAGAGTTAACAATTTGTGGTAGAGCTAGACAAAATTTCAAACAAGAAGAGGAACACGTTGACTACGATGAGGAAGAAAAAATGAGTGTTCAGAGGAAGTACTTCATAAGTGTTCAGAGGAAGCTTTGGTGATGAAGACTTCATAAGTTTTGGTGATGAAGACTTCATAAGTGTTCAGAGGAAGTACAAAGAAGAAGATAGAAAAAATCTTCCTCC
Source organism: Lepidium sativum (assembly GCA_023374145.1). Lineage (NCBI taxonomy): Eukaryota > Viridiplantae > Streptophyta > Magnoliopsida > Brassicales > Brassicaceae > Lepidium > Lepidium sativum. Next base: position 16,494 of record JAKUCM010003034.1, read on the forward strand.
TAAGAAAAGAGATTCAACATTTGATTATGAGTACTTAGACATCCATATGAGGTCACTTCAATTAGCTGTTGGATAAATTTATCCCACAAAAGACGATCTTCAGTCAAGGTTGAAGACATTTTCTGTTTTACATAGGTTTGACTTCGATGTGGTATCATCATCAAGGATGTTATTGGTAGTGAGATGTTGGATTCCAAACAGCACCTGGAGAGTCCTTGCTTCATGCAATGATACTGAGAGTCTGTATTTCTATATCCGGGTATATTGTGCATAACACACTTGCTCAGTTACAGAGAGGTCATCTGGGGCACGTCAAACAACTCCCGATATTCTTGGTCATTTATACTTGGATTTTGTTGGTGGTGTTGGGCCTTCTATTATTCCCGCTCATGTTGCTCAATCACTGAACAAACATTTTGATTTGAATGTACAAATCCTTCATGGTAGACTTTCGCATAACAAAATTAGCATGTGGAAGACTTTAAAAACCTTTGGTAGACGTCTCTGGTATGATCTTTTGTAGACGTTTGGTAGAGTTTGGTTGAGTTTGATATAGTTTGGTAGAGCTTAGATTAGTTAGGTTTGATATATGTTAATAAACTTTGGTTGAATTTTAACTTTGCCCTCTTTGTGTGAACTTTGTACAGATGAAGTATTGGAAAGCACATCGTACTTTAAGGGAAGCTCAGTCTCTAGTTACAGGAACATTAGAGAATAGTTTTTAAGAACTTCCCTTGTATTTATATAGGATTAGACAAGCAAATCTGGGAACACTTATCAAGCTGGAAGTAGATGAAGATGATAGGTTCAAATTTCTATTCCTTGCATTTGATGCAAGCATCACATGATTTCTGTATATGAGGAAGGTTGTTGTTGTGTATGAAACGTTTTTACAAGGAAAATATAAAATGACTCTTCTCACGGTAACAATGTAAGATGGGAATTTCAACTTATACCATATGGCTTTTGGTGTGGTCGATACATAAAATGATGAATTTTGGGAATGGTTTTTTAGACAACTGAACTTGTCAGTCATTTCAAATAAGCATAGATCAATAGCCAAGACAATAAAAAAAATTGTACCTGCTTGCCGCTCGAGGGGTTTGCACTTACCATCTACGGAAAAATATTTTGTCAAACTCAAAGAAGGAGAGTCATTTAAGCTGTTTAAGAAGGCTGCAACTACATATAGGCGTGACGATTTTAATGCAATCTTTGGCAAAATAGAGACACTAGATAGAATGTTATATGAGTATTTGTTAAGGGCAGATGTTCGTTTATGGAGTCATGCACATTTCTCAGGGCATAGATACAACTTCACCACGTCAAACATATCAGAATATATCAATCATGTGTTAGCTGAAGCATAAACGTTCCCTATTGTGCAGCTTATAGATGCCATTAAGGCAATGTTAACAAGGTGGTTCTTAAAGAGGAGGACATAGCAGCAACTACACTAACCATTCTCACAACAACAATCGAAAAACTTCTAAAGGTATGGCTTGGTAGAGTTTTGTGGAGTTTAGTAGATCTTAGATATTTGTGTAGTAGAGTTTGGTAAACTTTAGTAGATCTTGGATATATGTGTAGTAGATTTGGTAGAGTGGTAGAGTTTAGTAGAGTTTGGTAGACTTATATGGATCTTGGATAACTATGTGTTAGAGTTTGGTAGAGGGTTTGATAGAGTTTAGTAGACATTACTGTTTTTCTTATTTGACCATGCATAATAGACTCCTAGAAGCCACACAATACAATGTGCAAAATATTGATGAGCATCAAGTTGTTGTCACGTGCTCGACCTCCTCACATTTGGTTAATTTGACAGAGAAAACATGCTCCTGCAAAAAGTTTGACGTGGATAAAATACCTTGTGTGCACGCCTTAGCCGAAGCAGAAGTATGGCAGCGTTCAAATATCAAGCTCACAGATCCTTACTATTATATTAGTTACTTGTACCATGCATATGCCAAATGTGTGATGCCAAGAGACATTCTCTACCATTGCCATGCATGGATTTGTCCTAACTTACTTCTCAACCAAACCAGATTAAGCAAAGCAAAACGTTCTTTCTTTTCTAAAAACGATCTTTCTTCTCTTATGAAGTTCTCGACTCGTGGCACCACTTTCGTAGCAGTCTGCTTCATCCGATAGGTCAGCCGATTTCCTTCAGAAATTTCCCATTTATCCGTTTATTGAAAAATGTAGCACCTTCAATATTTGAAGAGGTGGCTAGTAAATTTTGCTTACCTCTTGTTGTACATAACCAATCTGGTATGTCAAAGAACTCGCGGATGAAAGGTTGGTTTGAGTGCTCATTAAAGACAAAATGCCCAAGGAAAGTGAATACTTGTTCGCGATGTAAAGGTGTAGGACATAATGTTCGAACATGTAGAGCAAACGTCCAATTTTGAAAGTCTACCAAGCTCCACCCTAACTCAATCACACATTTCATAAAGGTCAACCAACCTCTACCAAGATTTACCAAACTTTATTATCCATGTTATGTGTAAGGTCAACTATAACACACATTTGAATCAGTCCAAACTTGTTCATTTTATACATTTAAATCAATCCAGCCAGAACATACATTAGCAAATTTCGTCCAACATACAAATTATATACAAATTTAATTATTTCAAAAGTTATATACAAGGATCTACCAATACATAGGTGAATCTACAACTCCAAAAGCAACCCCTGGGACATTGTAATCAATACTGCCTTATCAACATTTTCAAAACGCGGATAAGGATTTGTGGATGAAATTTTCTCTGGTAGTGAAAGCTCATCCATGACTTCAATACCGAATTTCATGCAGAGAAATGTGACAAACTTATCATGTACTCCCTTAAATATGTGTCCAAGGGTTAAGCACTCAATAAACTTCAGGGTGTAAATGTTACAGTCACCAGATTGGTGTTTCACCGGGGTCTCCTTCCCCTTACTGATAGTGAAAGCCTTCACCTACTGTTTCATAGCATGCTCCTTCGCATATATGGAACCATTCTTGCGTACGACCTAGTTGCAAACAAAAATGTAAAGTAAGATACATTAATTTACCAAAGTCTAACATAACTCAACCATAAAATATATTGAAGCCAACCTAGATCTACCATAACTAAGCACACACTTCATAAAAGTAAACCAAACCCAACCACATTTCATAATAGTCTACTACGCTCTACCAAAATCTACATTCAGTTGAATACAAAGATTACCTCATTGAATCAATCAATGTTTGATGCGGCACAACTGAAATGTCAGGATCTTAGATTATAACGGTCTTCATAAGTTACCCAATTGACATTGTTGATGTTATGAGCAATGTACAACGTGTAAACATATCGATACACTGCTTGTTTGTTGGACACCATGTAGGGACTCTCCCAGTGTACATTTATCGCATATAACCTTCAGACATATACTTATACGGGTTTACCGTGAAGAGCTCGTACTGCGAACACCAGAAAATACATAGGAAAAGATCAAGGAACTCTATCCTATCTGTCTTTTATAGAGATGGAATCTGCATATGTCTTCGAAAGAATATAGTCATACCGCTAGACATATGCTGAAAAAAAATGTTAACACAATCAAAGTCTACCAAGAGTAAGTGAAGTAATCAATCGTCTACCATTGCTCAACCAAACTCTACCAACACTCCTCTAAAGTCTACCAAGAGCAAGATAAGCAAAGTTCAAGGAATTTACAATATATGTTAACCATTCATATTGATCTTGTGGCCACATACGTCTAGATATCAAAAACTGGAGATATAACTCAACTAAAAGATTAATGTTATCCACTGAGTTATCCCTATAAGTGTTGGTAATTAGCAAACACCAAAGTAGTACAGGTTTTTGTACATTAAAACAGAGAATATCAAGGACTAACAATTCAGGTCTGATAAGCTTACGCAACTACTTTATTTTGGACCTTTGTAAAGGTCCGAATGGATTGTATGAGTTAGGTGCTATGTCATCATCCATGAGGCTCTTAATAACAGAGCATCCTTCAAATGGTGATTTCTGAATTCAAACTAACACATTATTCAATCAGTTAGATAGAGAAATCATTGGTCTAACACAATCAGTTAAAACTCTACCAAAGATGTACCAAAGTCTACCACTACAAAAGCTTAGCTCTACCACACTACACCAGAGTCTACCACACTAAATACTAAGTTCTACCACATTCCACCAAAGTCTACCACACTAATACTTATCTCTACCAAACTCCACCGAAGTCCACCACACTAATACTTAGCTATAAAAAACATGGTTTGCACCGGGAGTACGCGGTCTAGATGCTTTGGGCAACACGTCCTCTATATATATCAAATCGTTGCTTTGACCAATTGCTTTGTCTAAAATTTGACATTCGCCATTTCGTGCAGACTTATGATGGCGAGCTGGGAATTCTTTTGCGTTGACTCCAAATCCACAGTAGGACTTTGCTTTGGAGTTTTCAACAGACTACTAACCTCTGGGTTCCTAACAAATTTAAGTGTTGGGGACAAAGGGCCAGAGGTTTTCTGCTCCTCAAACATCCATTCCTTCTGCAAGCAAAAAGGAAAATAATGTAAGCGCAGCCAAAATCCACCAAGCTCTACCAAAAATTTAATAACTACCAAACATGTTGATTATTAGGAAGCCGTAAGGTTGGGGAAAGAGTCTGTGAGGTTTGCTGCTCCTTCTGGAATCAAACAATCAATATAGTTCTCCTGCCAAGCTTTACCACACTCCACCAAAGATCTATCAAACTCCACCATAGAGTATATAAATCAACCAAGGTCTACCAAAGAATTACCACACTTACCTCTACATTTTCAGAGGGTGTTAATGATGGGGAAGGTTGTAAGGTTTATTGCTCCTCAGAGATCGGAACCTTCTACAAAACAATTCATGTTAAGTAATAAGTCATCCAAACTTTGTCAAACTCTACCAAAGATCAACCAAACGATTATATAAATCAATCAAGCTCTACCAAAGAACCACCACACTAACCTCTACATTTTCAGGGGATGCTAATGCTGGCAATAGAGGTTGTGAAGTTGATTACTCCTCATATATCCTTTCTTTCTGAAAAGAAAACGTAATAGAATTGGTACAACTAACCCCAAAGAAAACATTATTCATGTCTATTTTAGCTCATAAATATTTACAATATTACTAGCTCCACAGTCAAAACAAAACCAAAGAAAGATAAAGTAAACATTATTCTCTATATCAAGTTAGCAATAAAGTTTACCAAACTCTACCACGGAGTTTACAAAGTCTCCACCACATATATCCAATTCATACAACATGTTTGGGTCTTTGAAAAGGTTGATTCATAATCAAGTACACTCTTATGTACCAATTTTTGAGACCTTAGGCCTCACCATCTTCTTCTTGGGTCTCACTTCCACGAGACTGACTTTCATCAACAACAAAATTCTTATGCTCTTCCAAGGTCATCACCACTTCTGATGGTTTTAACTCCAACAGCTTAATGAGGCGTTCATTAATCGAGCTCTGCTGTGACATGGCTTCCTCAAGCCTACGAAGCCGCTCATCCTTCACCACTTGGTCCATTCTTTTCTCCTCCAGCCTTGCAAGTTGTTCAAACGTGTTAATTTGATCATATCTCATCACTTCAAAGCCTACTTCATGGATTAAAGGACTTCTAACATAATCTTCTTTTTGTCCCCTTGTTCTTTGGCCTCAAACTCCTTCCTATATTTCTTATCCAATCTTTCTTTTTCATTTCCCTTGGCCACCTTCTAAAATTATGGTAAAGTCATAAGGGGTTCTAACTCCATAGTCTTCTTTGCCTTTGGATTATCCTTTGCCTTTAGACTATCGTGAGCCTTTTTCTTATCTATATATTTTTTCCTCTCTAGCACCTTCGACTTCGACATTGCCTTCTTTGCGCTTCGGAGCTCACTTTGTAACTCATCAGCCTTCCTTTTTTGTAGAAGATGGGATAGCCCAAAACGTATCATCTAATGTCTCATCGAGAATGTCTCAGATCATTCTGTCAACTTTGGGATACCAAACATCTCTAGGCCACTCATGGTATATGTTATTATAAGAGTTTTGGAGAAGGTACACCACATGAACCTACAAATTAGAAAAAAAAAAGTCTGACTTCAAAGATATACTTACCAAACTCTACCAGACTAAATATGAGTTCCACCAAACTCTACATCATCCAGAAGTTTCACAAACTAAAAAATACATCATCCACCAAACAATACCACGCGTCAACCAAAGTCTCCCATAGCTCTACCACACAACAAATAAACTCTACCACAGATCTACCAAACGACAACCATAGCTTTGCAACACACCAAACAAACTTCTACCAAAGTCCATTATATTGTACCACACACCAAATTTTCATCTACCAAGATTTACCAATTGTGGAAGCTAACCTTATTGTCGCTAGATGTCATCTTATCAGCTTGAAAGACATCTTCCATATCTATACGACGGCAACTGCGCGAATTCCACTACAAAAGTGGAATTGGGCCATCTCTTTTACATCCGTACATCAGTCCTAGATGTGAGATATACTGGAACGTCCATATTAGGAGCACATACATAAAGTCATGCACATTCAACTTTGAAGATGACGGTGACGCTTGGGAGAGAGATTTTAAGAGGGACTGAAATGCTACTCTCCCCCAAGGATGCCTCTCAAATATTTCCGGATCCATCACCAATTTGGCATAGAAAATTGGGATCCTATTTTTCTTGTGCCAACCAAAAATAGCAACATACAATACCACATGCAACCCCAACATCCTCCTCTTAGCAAGATATCAATCCTTGCATCCCTTTAATACCCGTTCAAGCTCTGCCCAGGTTGGACCATCACTGTGTACTAAACTCATGTCAGCCCATAAATCTTCGACATCTAAGTTTACATTATTACAATCATGCAACCCACAGTTCAACTATGTGATATGGTGAAACTTATTCAAAGAAAATCTGATTGGACGGCCATTAGCTAACACCCATACCTTATCCACCTTAGGTGTGTGGAGCATATTCCTCAACAGGTGTTGCAAATATTTGTTGCTCTATGAGAACCATGACCTGGCAAACTGTAGTATAATACCAAGTTGAGAATTCCTCTCTATGTCATCGTAGGCATCGACGCCAATAAAATCCCTCATCAATGTTATCCTCTTTGATGTGCAGTAGTGGTTGATGGGTCTGTTTATCAACAGGAGCATTCATGTTCCAACAATCCACCTAGGGTACCTCTCGTCATCCCCCATAGTTGTGTACAATAAACAAAAAAACAGTTAAATAAAAAACTCTACCAAAGTCTGCCAAAAAAACAAAGTCTACCATAAGTAAATCATAGCTCTACCAAACTCTACCAAAGTCTACCACACTATAAACTAACTCTCCCAAAGTCTACTGCTACGCAACATACACTACCACACTATCAGTAAAAAATCCAAACTCTACCACACAAAACACTAACTAGACCGACCAAAGTCTACTACACTATAAGTAAATATACCAAAATCTACCACACTATAAACTACATTCACCAAACTCTACCAAAGTATATCACACTACAACATAACTCTACCACACAAAACACTAACTATACCGATCAAAGTCTACTACACAATAAGTAGCTAGACCGACCAAACCCTACCACACTATAAACTAAATTTACCAAACTCTACCAAAATCTACAACACTAGAACATAAATATATTAAACTTTATCACACTAGAACATAACCTACAAACACACAATATCTATCTAAACCCCAAAAATTTACCTTGACCAAAAAAATTTTGAACTTTCAAAATTTCTAAACCTAGAAAAAAATAGTTCAAATGTAGTTCAAATTCTCTCAATCGAATAAATGAGAGTTCGAAAATCCATAAACATATGCTACATTACCTTCAATGAACAAGACCCCGTTGAAAAATTCGGAAGAAGAAGTATAGTTTTAGAGAAGAAGAAGAAAATTCCTTATTTTGTGACATTTCCCACACATTTTGCAAAAAATTTGAAGAGTGTTTAAGTCATTAGCATATAATTATGAAATATTTGGATTATTTGAGTCACTATTTCTTTATATTATCCAAAAGTTAGATAAAATAATTGTTTGACTTAATATGTTAACTTCGAAATTGAAAATGACAGAAAAAGGTGACTCCCATGAGGCGTTGCCGTCTCCATCTCTCATCCCACCCTTTGTCTCTGCCACACTAATTTGGCCCTTCTTCTTCTCAGATTCTTCCCTCTCTAGCCTCTTCTTCTGATTGGATTGACATTGCTAGTCGGTCTCGTAAATCAATCTCGGTCTTTGATCTATCGCTCAAATTCACAGATGGTGATGTCTCCTCCGAGCCAGCAGAGGGTTTTCTTCTCAATTTTTCTCTATGGTCTGATTTTTTGTTGGATCATTTCATTGGTGACCCTTCCCATGTTGGAACAGTTCATGTTATTGCCAATCGGATTTGGTAAGCAAAAGATAAATCTCTGAAAATTGATGTGATTTTTTTGTCTTCTACGACTGTTCTCTTCCGTATCGTCGATGAGGGAGTCGGTGAAAGGGTTATTCGACGCAAGTTCTGACATTTTGGTGACATCCCTATGGTTGTCTCTGCGTGGTCTCCTGAGGCTAAAGTTAAGATCCACATATCTCTGCCATTACAATGTGGGTCGACTTCTCCACTGTTCCACGTCATCTTTTTTCCTACAAGGGATTAAGTTGTTCTAAATGGGGTCATGAAAATAAGAATTGTTGCAAATTGAACACTAATACTCCTACAACTATTTTGGCTCTTGATGCTATCAGAGAACATTGATACTCTCCCAGTGAATATTGAACCCCTTGTTGCTATTTTTCCCATTGTAGCACATGATAAGTTTGTTGCGATAGCCCCTTCTATTCTGCCACTAGCTTCAGCATGTGAAACTCGAGCCTCCGTTTTGGCCAAGACCATTGAGGTTCAGATATTATTATTGATCATATAGGAGAAAGAGTGTGGAACAAGCAATCCAAGAAGAAGAGTGGGTCGCAAGCTAGAAGGAGGCTCGGAGAAGCCTCGGGAAGCGGGCGACCCTCAGCCTAGGAGATGGGCCAAACTGGACCAGGAAGGTTGTCGGCCTGGTATATTAAGTGGACCATGCTGGATCAGAAGACGCCTCGGTCTTGTACGCGAAGTGGGCCATGCTGGATCGGAAGATGCCTTGGCCTGGTACGCGGAGTGGGCCGAGCTGGATCGGGAAGCTGTCGGCCTGATATAAGAAGTGGGCTGTATCGGGAGACGCCTCGGCCTGGTAAGCATAGTGGGCCGAGCTGGATCAAGCTCTCCATACAAAAGCCGCACACGATCCGTACAAAAGCCGCACACATCCCGACAAACCTCGAACTCGGGTCTCTCGGGATAGGTGAAGTGAAAGCGACTTCTGAAGGGGCGTGGGGACCAAGGACTGCTCCCTACACTTCCATGGACCCACCAGTACAGCAGGGAGCCGTTGAAGACTTCGCCGGTCCCACCAAGCTGTCGGCGCCCCGAGAAACCTACCCGAGCGGCCCCACCAGGTTGTCTGCGCCTCGGGACCACCTTTCCAACAGTCATGACCCGTCTCCAACAGATTTCTTGATATTTTTGAGGGCTTTCTTCACATCTTTACCCTATATATATGTATGCAATGTGTTGGAACATTTTATGAGGTTTTGATTCAATAAAAAAAATGTTTCTAGTTCATTTTCCTTTATTCTTTCCTTTACATTGATTCTTATGATCAATCTCAAAGCTTCTTAAATCTTATATTCTTACATGATATCAGAGCAAAAAGATCCTAATCTCATACTATCTCTAGTCTTAAAGTCTTATTTTCTCATTAATCTCCAAAATCTCGAAAATTCTCAAAATCTTCCAAGTCGATAAAATCACCATGGAATCCAACAAAGGGGCATGTATACCCATAATTCTTAAGGGGCCATTTACATGCTATGGTCAAGGACTGCAAGGATGATCTTGTGCAGCCGTGGCTTATGGAGTCATGTAAAACCACCACAAGAAAAGGTCTCAAATGTCACTGATAAGGGAAAAGGGAAGGAAGATTCCTCCGACATGGTAATTTTCGACCAAGACAAATGGTTCCAAGAAGATCAAACGGTAATGGCTATTATAACCACTTCTCTTGATCCGCATCTTCTTGATCCTATCTTTTTGTGAAACCGACAAAGAACTATGGGATACCCTCAAGAGGGTATATGCAAATGTCTCCAATCTCACTAGAGTATTTGAAGTTAAAAGAGCTCTAAATACTCTAAGTCAAGAAGATATGGAGTTTGAAGATTACTTTGGAAAGCTAAAGGTTCTTTGGGCGGAGCTTGAAATGTTAAGGCCAAGCAATGGATCCCCTTGTACAAAATGAAAGAAAGGAGCAAGATAAGGTCTTTGGACTACTTGGAGGTTTACACCCTTACTACAACGACCTCGTCAAATCCATGCTAACGGAAAAGAAGCTTCCAACGGTGGGTGAGGTTTGTGCTCAAGTACAAAGGGAGTAAGAAAATATTGGGCTCATTAATAGCAAGAAGGATTTAATCACCGCTCACAAGGTGACTTACAAGAATGAAGATAAGAGGAGTATGGTGTGTGAGCATTGCAAGAAAAAGGGACATACAAAAGAGAAATGTTGGATCCTTAATCCTCATCTCAAACCTATCAAGTGGAAGGAACAAAGAGCAAACATAGCACAAGAAAACGTTGGGGGAGAAGAACCGACGGAGACATCAAAAACCGGAGGAGGAGCCATGGCAATGAGTGCAAAATCTCATGGTGCAATTGTGAGAAGGTCGGATCTTGATGAAATAATCCAAGTTATTGCCAACTTAAAGGATTCTGGTATCTCTAATCTCTCTAAAACTCCAACTAACTTCTTAATTATTGATTTCGGTGCTTCTCATCACATGATAAGTAATCCTAGGTTGATAAAGAACATAAAACCAACCATAGGAAATGTTATTGTGGCTAGTGATGAAAAAGTTGCAATCAATGGAATAGGAGAGTTGGAAGTATTTAATAAGAAAACAAAAGCGTTTTATATGCCAAAATTTACCTCTAATCTTCTTTCGGTTAAGAAAACCACATCCAATTTAAATTGCTATGCTATATTTGGTCCTAACCATGTACAATTTCAGGATATTGAGAGTGGAAAACCCCTTGGAGGAGGAATGACCAAAGATGGGTTATATATCCTAGAAGAAAAATCGGCTCCAAAGGATTTACACTATGTTTCCGTTAGCAATTTAGACTCTAATGTTGGTTCTTGTTTTAATTCGGTTTGGCATGCTAGATTGGGTCATCCCCATTCTAGAGCCTTAAGTTTGATTTTGCCTAAAAACTCTTTTGATCATATTTCTTGTGAGGCGTGTATTTTAGGAAAACATTGCAAATCTATTTTCCCGAAATCTAATACGTTTTATGAAAATTGCTTTGATTTAATTCACTCGGATGTTTGGACTTCTCCTTGTGCCTCTAAAGATAACCTAAAATATTTTCTAACTTTTATTGATTATAAATCAAAATACACTTGGGTTACTTTAATGGCATCTAAGGATCGGGTTTTTGATGCCTTCATCAATTTTCAAAACTATATGACTAACCAATTCAATTGCAAAATAAAGGTACTAAGATCGGATAATGGAGGAGAATATACAAGCACCAAGTTCAAAGATCACTTGAACAAATGTGGCATAATCCATCAAACAAGTTGCCCACACACTCCACAACAAAATGGTGTGGCGGAAAGAAAAAACCGACATCTTATGGAAACATCAAGGGCCATGATGTACCATATGAAAGTTCCTAAAAGATATTGGGGAGATGCGATATTAATGGCGTGCTACCTCATTAATCGACTCCCAACCAAAATCTTACAAGATGTGTCACCATATGAGGTACTTAATGGCACAAAACCTTTTATTGAACATTTGAGAGTGTTTGGATGTATGTGTTATGTCTTAATTCCAGGGAAATTACGTAATAAACTTGATGCCAAGAGAACAAAATGCATGTTCCTTGTACTCAACCACACAAAAGGGTTACAAGTGTTTCGATCCAATCAATCATCGCCTCTATGTCTCTCGGGATGTAAAGCTTATAGAAGACAAAGGATACTTCGCTATACCAAATTGGGAAGAACTCGAAGACCTCACCAATACCACTCAAGATAGGAATTACAGTATACGTCTACTTCTTCAACAACTTGGTAGCATGGAATCCACTCCTATAAATGCGGATGAAGATATACCTCCTTATCATCCACATATCCCCGACACCGAAGAAATGGAGGAACCTACATCCGTTGGAAGTGAGCAACCTACGGCTGAAACCTCTCTTCCTTCTCCGGAGGTACCAACATCTCAATTCCCTAGTCCAAGTATGGAGACTCTTCTAAGACGCAGTACAAGACCTCGCAAAGACCCCTCCACAAGGCTAAAATCCTGGTTTTGTTACAATGCGAAATCCGAGGCACATCCTATCCAAAAGGTATGTTCTCTTGACCTTGTTCTTATAGATCATAGAGCTTTCCTTGGGAAAATTGTACTTGAACAGATCCCGAAGAGCTATGACGAGCCTAAAACTCGGAAAGAATGGCGAGATGCAATTACGGATGAATGCAATACAATGGAAAGGAACCACACTTGGGATCCGGCGATATTACCACCGGGAAAACGGGCTGTCACCTCCCGATGGATCTTTACTATCAAGTATAAGAGTGACGGGAGTATTGAATGCTACAAATATCGCCTAGTGGCGAGAGGTTTCACACAAACCTATGGACAAGACTATACCGACACATTTGCACCAGTTGCAAAACTTCATACGGTAAGAGTGGTCCTTTCTTTGGCTACAAATTTAGATTGGGAGCTATGGCAAATGGATGTCAAGAATGTATTCTTGCAAGGCGAACTTGAGGATGAAGTATACATGCACCCACCTCCCGGAGTAGAAGGCATGGTAAAACCCGAGGAAGTATTACGTCTTCGAAAAGCTATCTATGGACTTAAGCAATCTCCTCGGGCTTGGTACCATAAGCTAAGCTTTACACTTCGAGATTGTGGCTTTCACAAATCTGAATCGGACCATGCACTCTTTGTCTCAAATGGTGTACATGTATTTTCTAGGGATCGAAGTATGCCGCTCTTCGGAGGGCCTATTTCTTTCTCAACAAAAATACACTCTTGATTTATTTGGTGGAATAGGAGATTTAGGTTCTAAGATGGCTACTACACTACTTGAAGACGGCTACAAGGTCAGTCGAAAGGGGGAGAATAATGATGAACCATACAAGGATGCACCTCAATATCGAAGACTTGTGGGAAAACTCATCTACTCGACAATCACAAGACCAGATATATGCTATGCGGTGAACCAAGTAAGCCAACATATGCAAAATCCTACTGTACATCATTGGAGCATTATGGAAAGGATTCTCCGGTACTTAAGAGGAAGTCGAAATCGAGGCATTTGGATGGGAAAGAACAACAATATCGAAATTGTGGGATATTGTGATGCGGATTGGACCGGTGATCGGAATGATCAAAAGTCTACTACCGGGTATTGCACATTTATTGGGGGAAATTTGGTGACATGGAAAACTAAGAAACAAAAGGTGGTGTCATGCTCTAGTGCCGAGGCGGAATATCGGGCTATGAGAAAACTTACAAGTGAGCTCACATGGCTAAAGGCACTCCTTAAGGATCTTGGCATTGACTCATCAAAGCCAATCACAATGCATTGTGACAACCAAGCGGTAATCCACATCGCATCCAACTCCGTGTTTTATGAGAGGACCAAACACATCGAGATTGATTGTCACAAAGTTCGGGAGAAAATTGAAGAAGGGATTACTCTTCCATGTTAAACTAAAAGTGAGGATCAATTAGCGGACATCTTTACAAAAGCCGCAAGTCTAAAAGTTTGTGATCACATTTATCCCAAACTAGGACTTGTGGACCTTCCACAAGAATGATCAAAGGTCCCCTCTCTCATAAATCTCACACTCTTTTTCCCTTAGAAGAGTTTTATCCCAAGAGGTTTTCTCTCTAAGGTTTTTAATTAGGTGGAGTCTATGAGACATTCAAGCTTAACCTTCATGACATTATGGTTAAGCTTGAGGGGGAGTATTGATCATATAGGAGAAAGAGTGTGGAACAAGCAACCCAAGAAGAAGAGTGGGTCGCAAGCTAGAAGGAGGCTCGGAGAAGCCTCGGGAAGCGGGCGACCCTCGGCGTAGGAGATGGGCCGAACTGGACCAGGAAGGTTGTCGGCCTGGTATGTGAAGTGGACCATGCTGGATCGGAAGATGCCTCGGCCTGGTACGCAAAGTGGGCCGTGCTGGATCGGAAGACGCCTCGGCCTGGTACGTGGAGTAGGCCGAGTTGGATCGGGAAGCTGTCGGCCTGGTACGAGAAGTGGGCTGTATCGGGAGACGCCTTGGCCTGGTAAGCAAAGTGGGCCAAGCTGGATCAAGCTCTACGTACGAAAGCCGCATACGATCCGTACGAAAGCCGCGCACATCCCGAGAAACCTCGAACTCGGGTCTCTCGGGATAGGTGAAGTGAAAGCGACATCTGAAGGGGCGTGGGGACCAAGGACTGCTCCCTACACTGCCATGGACCCACCAGTACAGCAGGGAGCCGTTGAAGACTCCGTCGGTCCCACCAAGCTGTCGGCGCCCCGAGAAACCTACCTGGGCGGCCCCACCAGGTTGTCTGCGCCCCGGGACCACCTCTCCAACGGTCATGACCCATCTCCAACGGTTTTCTTGATATTTTTGAGGGCTTTCTTCACATCTTTACCCTATAAATATGTATGCAATGTGTTGGAACATTTTATGAGGTTTTGATTCAATAAAAAAATATTTCTAGTTCATTCTCCTTTATTTTTTCCTTTACATTGATTCTCATGATCAATCTCAAAGCTTCTTAAATCTTATATTCTTACAATTATCAGAATCAGTTGCTTCTGTTTCTAAAGCCTTGAAGGATTCAGACTTAGCAGAATGGCATACAGTTAAAAGATCTAGCAGAAATTCAGGTTCCCAATCTCTTGTGGATCCTCAGCCACATGCATCTCCTCCGGTAGCATCTGGTTCCCCTTCTTCTTCCAGGTTTCGGGTACTAGAAGATATTTGTGAGGAGGGAGAGATCGTTGAAATAGGTTCCCAGCTTCCTGCTCCTTTAGGCCAGAATCGCCATTGGCCTATAGAACATAAGACAAGAGTGCCTAAACCTCATATTGCACGTACCAAAGATATAAATTTTCATATACTAGCCAAATGGCTGCAAAGACAGCTTCTTCTAGGAAGCAATGATATCCTTCTTTCATGGATCATGTGTGGGTTCAATCAGCCACACAAGCATTCCGTTGTGCATCAACGGGTTAAAAATTCTAAACCGTCTTTTGGTATATTTATTGAAACTAGAGTCCAAGTAGTTAATTTTACGTCTATTTTGCAGTCATGTCTCCCAGAGTCTTTTCTCTCCAATTATAACCATCACAGGTTAGGAATGATTTGGCTTTGTCATTCTGATGAGGTTGCTATCATGTTGGTGGCTGCAAGTGTGCAGCATATTACAGTTGGGGTTGAAATTCTCTCTACAGGAGAAAAGTTCGTTTGCACGGCTATTGCCCATTGGTGTGAATTCCACAGTGTTAGCTCTGATTTCGAAAACTACAGCAATCGCCGCCATGAGAGAGTATCGGCCAATTGCTTGTTGTAATCTTATCTACAAGGTTATGTCAAAGATCCTGGCAAAAAGGTTAAAGTCTATTTTACATGAGGCGATGGAACTGAATCAAACTGCATTTGTAAAGAATATTCTCTTACTTGAGAATGTGCTTCTTGCTAGGATTTTGTCAAGGATTATCACAAGCCTAAAAACGACATTTACCCTATCACAAAGATTAAAATCCATTCCAGAAAAACATTTACTATGTGTGGCGCATTCATGGTGAGCAACATTCGTCCATTTCATCAGTCACTCATACCATTGACAAGGTGGTGCAAAACCGTATCTTATCTTTGGAATACAAAGCCACTCACAACCTGAAAAGTCTTCTTTGTCGATGGTTTTAAGTTTGAAGACTCTAATTTAATTTTTCTAACTTAGCTATTAGTTTATTCTTACTAATTCTTTTGGCATTTTTTTATAAATAACATTTTTGTATCTTTGTTGATCAATAAATCAAAAACTTCAAGAAGAAAAAAGCTTTTGTTGTAATGTTAATATTTTATCAATAAAGTAACGTGGCGAAAAAGAAAACACATATCAGGTTTGTAAAAAGCTACAATATGCTACATCTTGATACACTCAATAATTTTTATTTCATAACGAGATTTGGATCAATGATTTTTATTTCATAATTGCTACAATAGTATAGATTTTTATTTAGACTTTATCCATACCAAACATGGAAATCACCCACAAGAAAACAACGATATACATGCTACACTTCATTTGAATGCCAACTACTTACTTCAGCATGCTTAAGATCCAAACTTTATATATTTCTAACATATACTTTTTACTTGGAAATTTTCACACAAAGTTTTATAAATTATGATCAAGAGTGTCTTTGAATCCAAGTTAAAGTTATAAGTTAACTCACTTCTCATGGCATTGAACCAAGTTCAAAGCTCAATTAAGATATCATAACATTTATAGGACAAACATAAAACGAACAAGAAACATGAGGATTCCAATACAAGAGATATCGCATTTTACAGTCAATTAACCAATATTGTAATATGGGTAAACCAAAATACCAGTGAATTCAAGAATAAAAGAAACAAAATCAGTAACACTAACTCTAAATATACATATTTGGAGTTGTCATCGGTCACTAAATTGGAAAATATTTTCAATTGAGGTTAAGGATTTTGAAAGTCTAAAATCGGCCGACTTGGCTTCAACATGGTTATTTATGAGTATATTTGTTACTTTATATATTGTCTTTGTATAATATTCGCATAGTACATT